>JAHWFO010111610.1:265331-281220 GCA_023313115.1 Rhysida immarginata | reverse complement strand
GCTGCGATCATCATTAAGAAGGGAATTCAACACCAAGAATTAGTATCCAAGTCTTATGCAGGTAAGGAATCGGCCTCCATCATTACCAGTAACGTCTCCTGTGGTGAATTAAAGTTCGTGGTGCTCTACAATTCACCTAAACATTATCTAGACATTTGCGAGCTTGATGAACTCTTCTGTGGTGACACTCCGGTCGTCCTGGCTGGTGACCTAAATGCCAAACACCCAAGCTGGAACTCCAGAACGCAGAATTAAAACGGCATGATTCTCTATAGGTACATACAAGGTAGAGATGATATCATCGCTCCTGGACCTGTGGAGGACACCTACTACTGCGACCACTCCCCTAGTAGTGACGTTTTGGACATCTCGCTCTTGAAGGGTTTCTTCAAACTGTACAATGTCTTCACGGTTTCTTCTGATGACCTTTCTTCTGACCACAAGCCTGTGGCGTTGAACTTTGACAATGTTGACATAAATTTCCGAGAGGAACTCGTACATCATGAAGACTGGAAATTCCACAAAGATATTCTTAATGACTATGGCTACCATCCCGACGTTGCTTACTGTACAGAAGACATCGATCAACTTGTTGATGACATCACCATATGTATTAACAGTGCCATAGAAGCTAGTAAGTATCCATCAGAGAATAAACCTTCTCATCGAATCCAACTCACTCCTGGAATCCAACGCCATCGTTGACTATGGCAACGCTATCGTGAGCCTTGGCTCAAAACCAAGTACAACAGGTTAGTGCGAAGAGTTCAAGATCAGATAAAATAGCTTCGCGACGCTAGATGTAATGAAAAACTCAAAAGCTTGTCGGCTCGCGACAATTCCATTTGGAGTATGGTCAGAGCTTTACAGAAGAAGAAGAATGTTACGCTTCCTCCACTCCATACACCACAAGGTGACTATGTTCAAACTGATCAGGATAAGGCCCAAGTCATTGCAGATTCACTGGAAATGCAGTTTGTTACTCCTACCAACGATAAGCCCGAGAGCCAAATCATGTCTCAGTGTGTGGAAGATGGTACTGTCAACTTTCATGAAGTCCCACAGCATTTAACGAAGAACAGCATCGAGGCTGGAGAGGTCACCACCATCCTTAGTAAACCGAAAAAGAAGAAGGCTCCAGGAAGAGACAAGGTGAGTAATAACGCCCTTATAAATCTCCCGAAGAACTTTATTGACTATTTCACTAATATCATTAACGTCTGCTGGAAATTTTCTTACTTCCCTGTGGCTTGGAAGCAATCTATTGTGTTGAGTATCCCCAAGCAGGGGCAAAATCCTGCAATTGCAGCGAGTTACCGACCTATTAGCCTGCTACCCACGATGTCCAAAGTGTTGGAGAAAACTATTCTCGTCAGATTCCAAGACCACTGTCTAGCAAATGACCTTTTTCGGGAAGAGCAGTTTGGCTTTCGTGCTGCCCACTCTTGACCGATGCAGATATGGAGGCTTGTTGAAGACCTGAGCCCCCCCCTGAACCTCTCCAGGTACTGTGGGGTGGTATTTCTCGATGTCAGTAAAGCTTTTGACCAGATGTGGCTTGAGGGCCTTTTCTACAAAATGATCAGAGACGGGTTCCCTGCCGATTTGATTTTGTTGGTGAAATCCTTTATTGATGGCAGATTCTATCAAGCCAAAGTTGGAGAAAATCTGTCCATGCCCCGTGTTGTAAAGGCCGGTGTCCTTCAGGGTTCTGTCCTTGGGCCTGTGCTATTTAATTACTTTGTACCTGATTTCCCGCTACCCGATAATTGTAATCTGTATTTTTATGCGCATGATACTGCCATTATGACATGGGCACACCAGCCAGCTCACCCTGCAGTGCGCCTTTAAGCATTCGAAGACTGGTTTAACTGCTGGAAGTTGAACCTTAATGTCGGAAAGTGCAAGGCTTTGTACCTCAATTGAAAGCTCAAGCGTCCCCCAGATTCTCTTGTTCTGTTCAATAAGAAACTGGACTGGGTGGACAACTACAAGTATCTGGGAGTTGTCATTGACTCAAGACTCTCATGGAACCCGCATATGTCCTATGCTGTGAACAAAGCAAAGAGGGCTAAGTACAGTATCATAGCTCTCATGGGTCGCAACAGCGCCCTCAGCATTGACAACAAGCTACTTCTGTACAAATCGATTATCCGGATCATACTCCTCTACGGCATGCCTGCGTGGGCGACTATCTGTAAAACCAGATGGAGTGAACTACAGTCATTCCAGAATGTTACCCTGAGGACCATTGCTCAGCTGGACATAAGGACGGTGAAAAACCAATCCATCCACATGGATTTAAACATGGCCCATATTGAAAAGTTTATACAGGATCTCCTTTTGATTGTGATACAGAAGATGAAGACTCACGACAATAAACTTGTTAATGGAATACTGAAGAACTCATTGAATATGAACTGGCATACGAAGTATCGTAAACCGAGGCACGTTCTTGACATCAATTTTGAAGATATTAGCAACGTCTCTTTCCCGGACTACTGGAAGATGTGATAATCTTCTTTCTCCTTGTGTTTTTTATTTCGTTTGTGTTTTGTTTCTGACAATCGTCAATCTTATTTTCTTATTTGTATAATATGGAAGACCGCTTGGATTGGTTAGGCTTCTTGACTACCTCAGTGTATTTCATTCGGAGTTTATTCTGGTTGGATGAGCTTTGTGACAGCGGTGCTTTCGTCTCGTCCTAACAAATGTATACTTCACTGTTCGATTGTCGAATAAACGAGTTATTTGGAGCAATCGCAAGTTTACAGTCCCGCCAAAGTGCAATGGCAAAGCCTCCGCTTGGAAGAACACCCTTAATGATCAGTTTGTCTTCTACGCCAAGTAATGAGGTTCTCCTTGTCTGCTGAAGATGAAAGCAAAGCTTTCGAAAGACGTTTACAGGTTGTATTGTTTTTTTTTCATTCCTTTTGTTTTATTTCTTGTTTTGTGCCTTTTTAGTTGTGGTTAAAGAGTGTTGCACTTTTAATCTGTTCATTACAGTCCGTCCCAAAAGTTTATAGACATCAATGTTTTGCTGATTACGTAACTATGACGTCAATGATGTTATGGAAAGTTTTTGGGTTTTGAATGAAAGCATGTGCAAGTTGATAATACGCAAACATGACAAAAATTTTACTTTTCACAAAAGCATTGAAAATGTTTATGTTAAACCATTGAAAATGCTGTGTCCCAAAAGTTCATAGAAAAACATAATTTTATGCAATATGTAAATATTTAGTCATGATGCAAGGTTTGGGATGTATAAATATGCTGTGAAATGGCTCAAGAGCTACATTTTTCTCATCAACGAAATGTCTAGAGCTTTCCAGCTAACAGCTGATGAGGTTGCCAGAATATTCAGCTTAAAATCGCAGGGTGAATCTGTTCGTGACATTTCCAATGTGTTAAACCGTTCTAAAAGTATTATTTACCGAGTTCTAGCTCGTAGAGAGCCACACAAACTAAAACATCGTTCAGGAAGACCAGTTGTGACAAGCTTTCATGATGAAAGATGGATACTGAGAATGGCTTCCTCCCAGAAAATGTCCATACGTAACATCACTGTTATATTATAAACGTAGGAGTAGTGATAATTATATATTAATAAAGATGAATACACTCCTTTAATTAAAATAGAAAAATAGGAAAATTAAAATAAATAATTAAAAAAAACAAAGAAAAAAGTCACCAGAGTTAAAGTTTACGGACGAAGAAACACAGGACTTGTGAAGAAACTCAGGACGAAGAAACACAAGTATGAAGAAACACAGAAGATGTACAGAAGAGACGAAGATCAGATGAAAACACAGAAGATATACAGAAGAGATGAAGATCAGATGAAACACAGAAGAAACACAGAAGAGACGAAGATACTGCGAAGAAACGTTACAGGAACAGGGAGGTACACAGGTCTATGATGGAGATTCGATGATTAGTGATGTAAATGACTCGTGTTGTAAATGACTATCTTTAATATTAACGTTTTCGGGATTTTTTTCCCATCCTCAGATTTAAAGTTTTTTTGAATGAATGAATGGAATATAATAATAAAAAAATAAAAAAATAAAACAATGTTGTCTAATGCAATGTGTGATTATTTTGATTGTTGTGATCGGGATTGTTGGGTGTAAGGGAAGTGATATTATATTTTTATATTTTTAGTAGTAATTTCCATTTATTATTAATTTCTATTGATGGTTTGGCTAAATTTTTTTCATTCGAAATAATGTTGATAGTTTCTTTTATTAGTCTTTTTTTATAATTTATTTCTTTATTAATAATTTTGATTTTGTTCCAATCCGGATTATGATTTTTATTAAACAAAGAATACAGTTCACAGACGTATTAAAGAAGCTGGTTACCTTATTCACAAGAAAATGAGACGTAATCCGCCACTCACAAAGCTTCACCAAAACAAGAGGTCGCAGTGGGCTCGTCAGCACATGTTTTGTGGTGATAAATGGCTGAGTGTGCTCCTGCAGTGATGAAAAAAAATGGAATCTGGATGGTCCTGATGGATATGCAAGCTACTGGCATGATTTAAGGAAAGAGCCCCGAACATTTTTTAGCAGACAACAAGGTGGTGGATCGGTGATGATGTGGGCGGCCTTTTTATATAATGGTCAAGCGTCCTAAGCATTTTTAGATGGACGACAAACCTCAGAAAAGTATATAAAGGCACTACAAGTCATTTGATTCCGTACGGTGAAATTTTGGGAGGAAAGAATTGGATTTTTCAGCACGATAACGCATGCATCCATACATCCTATGCTACAAAAGACTACCAAAACAGAAAAAATGTATCTGTTCTTGACTGGCTACTGATGATTCCTGACCTGAACCTCATTGGCATAATCTTGGGAAGTTTATGCCAATGGACGTCAGTATTCGTCAATCAGTGAACTCAAGACATTGATCGAGTATGCTTGGTACAATTTAGATCCTAAAACGTTACAAACTTTGATTCTTTCTATGGAAAATCGTGTATATGATGTCATACGAAACAACGGAAAATCGATATGCTTTTGAGAACCAAGTGTTTTCTTGTAAATTTGAGATTCCCATGCATTCTATATATTTTTGGGACAGTGCTCTTTTCATTTATTTTCTATAACAATACGCTAATGCAAGTTGTATGTGTTTAATAATAAACCTATTTGAACTCAGTCGTATTTCTTTTTGTTCCTTTGATACATGCATCGTATTGATGTCTATAAAGTTTTGGGACGGACTGTAGTACGATCCACATAAATACTTATTTTTTTTATGCAGTAAAATATTCCTACGTCATCTATAGTAATAATCAAAATTTCGCTTTTGAAATATAAATTATCGTTTCAAAATCCGCATGTGATTTTTAAATTGGGTTATTTTATAAAAAAAATTTTTTAAATGATACTACGAGAAAGCGAAGAAATGAAAAGATTGGGTGAAGCAACGATATTCTGATAGTTGGTAAAAAGAGCAGAAGAAGAATTGAAGAAGATTATCATTTGTTAGAAATTTTCAAACACCTGATTCTTCCTTTTGTCGCTAAGTTGCATGGTGCCAACCCTTCAGAAAAAAAACCAAAATATTTACTAAACGCTCTTGAGTGAAATCAGAGAGACAGGAGGAGAGGTTCGTTTTATTATATTGGTTGGTTGGTGGGTTTGTTTTGTTTGGTTTTAACGTCCTTTTCTACTACTGTGGTCATTTCAGGATGGCGTTATAGGGGCCGCAAATTTTGCCTCGCAAGGGTTCTTTGATGTGTAGCCGGCAAACGACTACATGGGACCAACGGCTTTGCTTCCCTTCCGAAGGAAGTGTGTGATTTCAGAATTTACCCCTGAAAAATCCTGTTCGTCCTCGGCAAGGATTGAACCCGCATACTCGGGCATCAGAGGCGATCACGCAACCACTGAGCCACCGAGGCCGATTATTCATTTTATTATGTAATTCTATTGTTATGATGATCAAATAATTTTTGAAATGATTATTTTTCATTACTAAATGTATTTTTGAACGAATTTTGAACGAACAAATTAATTAAAACAAAATTTAAAAAAATCCTAAGAATTCTTTTTTTTTTTTAAATGATTTACACTTTTATTTTTTAAATGATTTTTCGTGTTTGTTTATGCACGTTACTGGTGTGCCTTTGTAAATTGTAAAATTTACTAAATAATCAGTTACAGAATAGTCACACAAATCTCTCTTTTTTTGACCATCTCCACGAATGATATGGTCGTGTGAGGAGCAGGACGCCTTTCTCTCCTTCCTCGTGGAGTCCTCAAACAACTCAGAGCACTTTCAGTTTCAGTTCCCTACGTTCATTGACGTAATAACGTGTGATCACTTGACCAATCACAGAGCGGTGCAGTTCCTTTCTCCAGAGGCAAGTATACGTTAAAAGGCCTGTCCAATTCGCGCTGAGTCAGGGCTTGGAGGCTGGCAATAAGTGGCGATTTGAACTTCTCGGGCATGCAGCTCCACTGGAGCCTCCACGAAAAATTTTATTAAGAGCTAATTTCACTATAAATTTAAATTTCCGGTGGCTACGATACAATAATGTAATTAGGCGTTCCAATCAGTGCCGCATTGGCCAGTAGCCAAGTGGCTACCACCTGTTTGAAAGTTGTAGCCAAAATGGAATTTCTTGTAGCAATTGGCTACCAATATATATGATTTGTCAAGCTCTGTGCATAAGAAATTAAACTGAAAGTATATGCTGCTAGTGCGTTAACATTTCGTTAGTTTTATCTTTATTTTCCGTAAGTATTAACGAATCCTGAATTAGTATAAAGGCTGGTTCCCATAGCTCCGACTGGTCGCTACTACTGGCCACTATGACTACTATTGCGATTGAGAGGCCCGATTTGATAAGCATCGACGCGAGTCGTACTCTATTATCGGCAGAGGTGCCGGTTCCCATAGGCGCGATTTGCAATTATGACTTAACTCTGTGCATGCGTCGAGAGCACTGGTCGAGAGTAGACTAGACAAGAGAGAACCTAGAATAAACATGGCATTTGGTTTATCGATAAGTAAGCGAAAGTGTTTTGTTACGTTGTATATAGCTTTAAAAAACCGTGTACCTTTTAAAAATTATCAAATAATTTATTTATTTATTTCTTTATTTGTTAATAACAGTATACAGCTGCGACCACCTGGGACCGGTATGGTCAATAGACCGACTTGTTGGGTCCCAAGGGTTGCTAAAAATAATAATACTATAATCATGAATTTGCAACAAAAAATTTAGCATAAATATGAAAACAATGATGAACATTATAAAATAAAAAAACAAAAAATTAGAAAAATAACAATATAAAAAAATAATAACACCAACAGACAAGTAACAGCTACAAGAAAATATAAAATTAATAAAAAACCAAATTGATACAATTATTTAGTTTTTTAAAATTGGTTCGGGTCAGAAGAGTTGAAAGCCTGCAATAATCATCAACGTACTTAGAACCTAATAAATTATAAATATATAACAAATTATTGTAAAGACACATAACAAGATAGAAGCTAAGGACATAGTAAAAATCCGAATTACTATGATCGAATTTACCGACCTGATTTAGCACCCCACTGATTAGAGTTTAAGAAATGATGACAGATCAGGATTCCGGAGTATGAAACTTAAGACTAACCATTACTTCAAAAATATAATAAATATAAACATATTAAACAAGAAACCAGACATAGACTTAAGTAATATATGGGTAAGCAGGACAAAGAGGGGATGTTAAACCTCTATTGATAAGCTTATCAAAACTTTAATGATAGACTCAGCTAGCACTCAGTGAGCCAGGTCTGAATATCGTAGTGGAAATCCAGAACAAAGGTCTTAAGATGTTTGCAGAATAAAGAAAAGGCCTCCTCGGCGCGAATTTCCACCGGAAGAAAAGCCCAACATCTAGCGCCAGCATACGTCAAACAGCGACGCCGATAATTAAATTAAACTAAAGGGAGTTTCAAGTCAGAACCTGTGCGAGTTGGATAACTATGATTATCGGCATTGAGATTAAGATTAATAGGAGTAGAAACTAACAGGAACGATTTCGTGACTTTGAATTCAAATATACATACTCTAATAAAATATACTTGATAAACAGTAGCAATTCGAAGTTCTTTAAAAAGATGGGAAACTGAAGTGCGTTTCGGAAATCCAAAAAGTGATCGAAGGAACCACTTCTGCAGTTTGAAAATTCGTGCCAGGTTCGATGACGTGGAGGATGCCCAGAAAATAATGCTGTAGCAAAGAGCAGAATGTATCCAAGCATTATATAATAGTAAAAGAATTCTAGTAGGCAAAAAACGTAATCTGGAGATAATTCCCTGCTTATGATTAAAGTTAGTAGTGAATCGATATGAAGGTCCCATGTAAGATCATGCGTAATAACCAACCCTAGGTACCTAAAGGATGTCACTGTTATTAAAGGGCAGCCATCATAGAGTAAGGAAAAAAACTCAGGTATGTTGCGCTTATTCCTTTGATAAAAAAGCATAGATTTGGTTTTCTCCGTATTAACATACAAAAAATTCGTACTGGACCATGTTTTCAGCTTAGAAAGTGCATCATTCAATGATGATGACAACAACGCAATGTCGTGACTTGCCGCTATAAACGTGACATCGTCAGCGTATAAAATTATCTGAAATGGTATAGAGAGAGGGATGGCTGATGGCAAATCATTTATATTGTGGTGAAGTGATTTTCAATCTATTATCACTTCGTCAGCATACCTTCCGAAGAAGGGTACCAACATGAAATAAGAAAGGGAGGGATCGATTTTGATATGTAAAGAGGTTTATTTACAAAATATAAAAGCAAGATAAATACAAAATACAAGGATAAAATAATGCAGATACAAATAGGCAGTAAATAACAATTAGCTGCCTGTAGCTAAATCAATTAAGTGACAAACGTATGATCCTGTATTACTTAGCACCAGTCTAAACAGAGAACTCCCAATTAACTATCACGTCAAACCTGAGCAAGGGACTAAGAAAACCCTGTGTGCATACAGGTTACAAAACACGAACCTAAAGTCGTGATCCAAAAGGCCTCAAAGGGGTTGGTTAGCGCAAGGGATACCAGAGCCAACATACCGGATCCTACACCGGCAGGCTACAAAACACCCGAACCACAACGGGATAAATCAACCTCTTTAACTAAACCAAACACCCACCAGGCAACCAAAACAACAGGTACCCAGCATGCACACAACAAGAAAAACAAACCTTCCCCTTGTAACAAAAGGTTAGTTACCCACTGTGCTAAGAATACACTCACATATAACTGCCTTACAAAGATCATCCAATTAATAACAATAATCAAAATGGCAGATTGAAACAAGATCAAAATAGTGGCAAGCAGAGATGACACAAACTAGCGCAGAACTAAGCCAAAGATTCTCTTCACTAAAACATAAAGATAGATAGTCACACCTAAAAATAGGGACACAATAACCATACCGTGCAAACTGGTCACCGACATGGAACTTCCGCCATGTAACACAAAGAAAAGAGGGCATGGTCGCTGCAGTGGGAACCAAAGGAAACCTACCGGATCTAACACCGGTGTGCAACATAGAACCCGAAATCCAGTCCGTACAAATGGGACTAGCCATTCAAAATAACGGGTCTACACATCCACTGCCAATGAGCCACAATACCTATGCCCCTACACAACACCAGTACCAAGATTGCCCAAAATATCCAATACCCCAAACAATCCCACAACAAATGACTGCTTAACTACCCCATGCGCTAGTAAACAAAATCTACTGAATGCTCCACTATCGATCTATACTTAAAAACATACAATCCAACTTCAACATTACTTGATACTACAGAATATCAATATTACCACTTAATCCAAGTTGACTAATCCATTCACAACCTAACAAATCATACTTAAAATAAATTCATAATCTATTCATAAAACAATCTCCCTAAGCTATTACAAAAATCCAAAACTCAACTTTCAAATAAACTACTTATGCTTCAATCCCTTTCTAAATCATAACATAAGTTATTAACTCTGCCATACTAACAAACTTTATAATCCTAATCCATTCCCTGGCAGAAACACAATACAGCAAACCCACACAATCCAAAGTTTCAATTTTACAAACTACAATACTAAATATAATCCAAAGCTATCTAAATAATTCTTAAACATTTTAACAGTTCAATATAAAAGATCACAATCTAAAATTCCCACTAATAACAATATAAATCTTATTAAATCCATTCCCGCTACCATTCAAATCCATAATCCGAATTTAAAGAACTATTACTAAGTTTCTCTTATGCTTTACACTAAATCCCAATATAAAGAAACAAATAATCTAAAGACAACAATATACAATAAATTACCACGTGGTTCTCTCTTTCCGTAATGTGAGAAAGTTAGGCCTAACAATCGATTACAATACAAGAAGAACCCAGTCCGGGCAGAACACAACTATTCCCGGGTTGCAGTCATCTGCTTCGGCATCGTCGTCGTCTTCCTCCTGGTCTTCCATCTCGTACACGTCCTAGCTGCTTGGTCTCTGGATCTTGAATGCTTCATGAATGCTGCTGCCGACCCCTTTTGATACACCAGGCAAATCCCGCAGTGAATCATGGGATCGCCCTCTGGTGGTGAAGCTGGAAATACGCATAATACTTCCGGAATTCTCAGTGAGAACACAAAGAAGAAGGCATCGAAGTTCGATCCTCCCAGCATGCATTGCAACCACAAATTACATAAAATAGTTCAAAACATATTAAATCTGATTAATTAAATTCCAAATCTTAACTATTATAATTCTACACATCAAGTACAATAACTCTTAAGAAATACAGATTCATAAGACAAGCTTTTGACTTAAAATCACAAGAAAGAAGCCTCGACAGGCTTAGGCCTATGGCCGCATGGCGAACTTCGCCATCATAGGGGGGTTTTGTACCCATGGTGGGAAACGGGCATCCATAATCCCCGAAGCACAACTGGGGCTTATTATCTAACACTAGAATTTTGACATTCGAAGGTGGCATGTAGTCCTTTTCTAAGGGAGGACTACTGTAACCCTTTACAAACAAAACAAAATAACAAAACAACAAAGTGACTATGTCACACTACTTTCCCTTTGAAACAAGATATTGGCTTTAAATCTTAAGAGTTAAGCCAATACCTGAAAATCCACATAAAAAAATTCAGTATTTTCCTCAATAAAATCCTATAAACAGGTGATTACATCACAATATATAGACAAAACAACAAGGGAGAAAGCATAGATCCCTGGGGGACTCCCAGGTTTCTCGTAATTCGATGCGAAGAGATATCGGATTGAAGTAGAAAATAAATCCTGCGAGAAAACTCGTAAGCCACTGCAAAGGAAGCCCTCGGATACCATAGAGATTAGATAACTTGAAAAGGAGCCGATCAGTGAGTACAGAGTCAAAAGCCTTGGTAAAATCGACATATATCACAGCAACAAATTTATTAGTAGCCATTTCACTCGAAGTGAATTCCAAAAACTCATGGCATGCAGTTTCAACACTTCCTTTTGGAACGAATCCATGCTGGAAAGGCGAGATTAGGGTATTATCAAAGACATATTGGGATAGTCGAAAATAGTATAGTTTCTCGAATATTTTTGCAAAAGTAGAAGGAGCAGAAATTGGCCGATAATTCGAGAAACACTTACGATCCCCTTTTTTAAATATAGGGGTGACTCGTGCGATCTTTAAGACATCTGGGAAAATACCTGTAATTAGTGAGTGGTTAAATAAGAAAGCTAAAGGTTCGGCTAATTCACGATGTAAACAGATTATTGTATCAGAAGATAGGCCAAGAGGGTCAAGGACTGATGAAGACTTTAAAGAAAGTATTACTTTATCTACCTCCTCAGAAGTAGTAGGGGCTGCAAAGAAACTCGAAACCATATTAGAGTAAATAATATCATTTTGTGTACTTTCAAGGTCAGTTAATGCAGAATTACATGGTAATAGGTATTGCAGAAAAGTAGTCAAATTGGAACTCGTGACCTGGTCAGACTGTTCGAATGGCGTCACCGGGGGATGAGAACCTACCGAGAGATTTTTTATTAATTTCCACTTATCTTTAGAAGAGTGGAGATGAGCAAACAGTCCTTCGAAGTAGACTGATTTAGCCTCTCTTATCTGCAATTTTACAGCATTTGAATAGGATTTAAATTTTTTAATCTTAGCCGGAGAAGGGGCTCGATGAGCTTTTAAATAAAGGTTGTTCTTTTTCTTGACTGCAGCACGAATAGTGGGGGTGATCCAAGGCTTCCATGAGCTAGTAGTAGGTGACATTAAATTCAATGAATATCGATAAATATCGGTCAAATCCTATGTTTACATGGTTTAAAAAAGTATCAAATAGCGCATTAGTATCTTGCTCAGTTGACAATAGTGTTCCCCAATCTGTTAAAACAAAAAAATGATTGCAAAACTATGAGCCTATGATTTGACATAACTCGCTTACGAGTGGTGGTCTGTTTACATAGGTACATCGTTTGTGATTCAAATATAGTAAATATGGGAAAGTGATCGGATATGGATGAATCTACAGAAACACTGATCAAAGTATTTAGCGTTGTAAAACAGGCATCCATGGCCGAGTATATCTCGTAAAAGAGTGAGTAATGAGTATATGATGATGTAGTTTCCATAAGACCTGAACGAATAACAGGGTCAAGTAATCCATTTAGACTGGATGATGGAGTGCTAAGGATGATGTTGAAATCACCTAATAATGTTAATGAATTTCTCAATGGTAATAGATCAAGCAATATAGCCGTTAAATGGGCATAAAACTTGGACAGCGAACCGGTGGGCATAAAACTTTACATAAATTGAAAGTCATGTAATTACAATCATAAAATAAATATAAATTTGTATATGCTGGGGCATTACCCTAGTTTGCTAAATTATTAAATTATGAATTGATATCCACTGACTGTTAAAAGTTTTGTATCATTTAGATTTTTTATGAATTAATTTATTTTTGATAAAAACGTTTTGATGCAATTTTAAGTAAACATTTTAGTTGCATATTTTAATTATATATTTCAAAAATATTGCATTTGTTTTCTGATCGAATCCAAATTTTAGAGAACATTTAGAATATTGAATTTTAAATATTAGTAAAATAAAGCATTTAAAAATCTCAACTATATTATAAAACAAATACCACCTCAATGTCTCTTTCTGGTTAATTCAATTTAAAATTTATAATTCTGTAAACTGTCTGATCGTTTTGGGGGTAATAAACTTTTTTCATTTTGGTAAATTTTTTTTATGAATTAAAACAATCCATTTATATAAATTATATGATTTAAAATTTTCCTCAACATTCATATTTTCAAACCATTTTTTAAATTGATTTTTAACATTTTGCGAGTTAACGAAAATCACACTTTTATTGTCGAAACGCGAATGGTGTTATGGTATCCCTTCACATCGATCCACGGGACCGAAATCGTAGGATCGGAGCTTGAAAAAGTTTGAACGGTTCAAACTACTGTGACTAACGATTAGTCGCCTCGGGACTGAAAATCGGAGGGTAAAAAATCGGTTTCCATAGGCTCGATTCAGTCGGAGGCGATTATCTTAGGATCGGACCTGAAATCGGAGCCATGGGAACCAGGCTTAAGCCTTGGGGTATACCAATCCTTGGTATACTAAAATACGCATATATCAATTCTTTAGCTGGTTTACTAACCTTCTTTTAATTCACTTTTGTTTTCTGATACTTTAACTACCTTTTCTTTCAACTTTTGCTTAATCATGGACAAGTTCAGGTTTTCCTTTTCATTTATTGAGTTCATTGTTTTTATTTTGTTGTTTGTTTTAGTAACTTATCGATGCTGCTACATTCCTACTCAAGTTTTGCGTATTCAAAAAGTAGGCGACGCGAGAAACCAGAAGTAAAAACAACTCTCGATGACACATCGTACACTGGTGGTAGATTTCAGAAACTAAAACAGTCTCCCGTTGTCCCATCTGTGTAATCTTTAATCTGTGCTGATACATAATAAATATATTTTGGAGAAAGGAGATGGCAAAATAGATATTTGGCAGCATCAAGAAACAAGGAATGAATACGAAAAAGAAAAGATGGGTGAAGAAAATCTATGTATGTACACAATTTTAAATCGTACTAACTTAAATGAGGGACCTTGCTTGCTGGACCTTTCTTTCAGTTTTTTACCATTTCGGAGGAGTTAGCCACACAGAATTTTATTTTCTTCAAAAGTTCAACAAATATCTCGAATCATGAGTTTTTAAATTTTTTTAGGAAGAAAAAATATATATTTAATTAATCTTTATTTCAATTTACTTCGCTGACCTGTTGTATTATAATCCTAACTACTTTTTATTCTTTTTTAAAGGACAACTCTACGGTCACATACAACTTTATTTAAATCGAAAGATTAGCGCATTAATAATATCGTAGCACATTTAAAATTTTTTAATTCGACCTCTAAATGTGTAAAAAAACGAAATTTGGAGCGCGATTTTAAATCGGGTGTCATCCATCTTGGATCGAGCCGTGACGTAATACGAGGTTTCCTCCCAGCAAGCTATAGATCTGCTATAGACAAACGCTAACGTTCACTGCAACTTTTATAATGTCTGGACCTGAAAGCACAGATTCGGATATCAGTCTAGAGAATTATGATGATATGGAGGCTTATTTGAACAATTATCTAGCTGACGACTTGGACAACGATTTGGAAAACTTTGCCTATGATTTTGAGGGCGTCAAACCATACAGTTATGAGCCTCTCCGACGCGATTATCCATCATTAGATGAGGAATCCAGACTAGAATCCAGTGTCGCCGAATCCACGGAAAATGCACCACCTCCAACAAATTGGCAAGTACAATTAATAATTAATTATACGTTATTTAAATGTGAACAATTTCATAGTAATAATTTTTAAATTAGGTGTCAGTGCACGAAATGTGAAATTATGCAAACAGCGGTAGAGAATGTATGCTGCCGTGATTATGCCGAAGTCGAGCAGCATATCCCCAGTGATTCGGCGTGCATCACCGAGAATCCAATTTTTTCAAAAATTTGCCTGGACCACGATGTACTAACCATCGCATATAGAGAAGTGTGCGATAGCGTTGGGAAACCTGATGGGCCCATCAACGAGTAAGTAGTAATGTATTATTAAAGCAAATTTAAATAGATGATTCGTAATAACAAATTTCGGCAAGTGGTTGAAGTGTGTCGACCCTGCTTTGAGGAAAAGCTTTTTGTTTATTTATAAGGATCCATCTATTTGGATTATTTTAATTAATCCCAGTCTTAGAAAATATTCTAAAACATTTTTAAAGCTTATTTCATTTCTGTAAAAGCACTCGGCGTAGGTCATTTATTTTTTCTCCCCCTTTTATTTCAGGCAATACAGATATACAGGTTACAGGCAATTTGTTCATTGGATTTGGGTCCGCATGGGAAGAAATAAAAGAAAAGTTCTTCCCAGTTGCGTTGTGACAGCAATTCGTAAAAATTTTCCGTCACAAGTATATTGTGGTTTCAAATATTGTAAAATGTAATTAAAAGTGATTGACATTCTCTTGTAAGCAGTTTTCTTTATTTATTTGATCATAAGTAAAATTTATGGAAAAATACGAACAAAATTTCAGGTTATCAAATATATTTTATTATATTGACATTTTATTTAACAATCACCACTTAATATAAACTATTTCAGCCAGTTTAAATGACAAATGCTTTAACTTCAAAACATTAAACAAAAATTTACTATTGTTAGCACCAATTATTTATTTAAATAGATTTATAAAATTTTAGTGGGGTTCTATTTGTGAATTTTCACCAAAAAAGTGGCTTCAAATC
>JAHWFO010111610.1:241304-253600 GCA_023313115.1 Rhysida immarginata | reverse complement strand
TTCCCCCTTTTTGGTTATTCCATTCCACAGTTTTTGCTTAATTTTTGATTAAAAACTTTGTTAATACAAAAGGTCACTTCTAGTATGAAAATTTTCATAGTCTTTCTTGGGAGTTTTTAACATGTCAATTATAAGCTCTTTCTCTGCCTTTGTAGGTGTATGTAAAGATAACAGATTTGATTTTCGTGTTGATTTCCGTGTTGATCAGAGAAAGAGCTTATAACGGACATGTTAAAAACTCTCAAGAAAGACCATGAAATTATTCATACTGGAAGTGACCATTTGTATTAACAAAGTTTTTAATCTCTAATTTTGAAAAGAAAAAAACTTTAACATTATATTTATAAGTTGCTTTCAAATTTAGGTAAATATTGAATATACCCACGTGGCCTGTTAAAAATAGAATCCCTTATAGTAACACGTTCTAATTATAGCCATCTATAGATAAAATTATACTAAGTCCAATGGACCATTCGGTTTTGATCTAGATCACCTGGTTAGGGAGCTATGGAACCTCAAAGATTCCGTCGTTATAGTTAAGACAACAATGCCCAAGCTTCGTTATAGCTTGGAAATAACATGTTGCCCAATTTCGACACCAGATGGCAGCATGTTTCCCAATTTCGACACCAGGTGGCGTCATGTTTACCAATTTCGACACTAGACGCTTACACTTTAAAATTTGCATAAAATTTGCATTAAAATTTGCCACTAGGGGCTGCACAAGTCTAACTGAAAATAGCGGTTGCATGATGAAATGTATGGACTGCCATTTGTATGATAAAATTTCATAAAAGAATAAACAATTAAAATCAATCATAAAAATCAATTAGACTTAAAAATATAAACCCATAACAAGGAATCAATATTCAGCTAATAAAAATAACCTCAGAAACAAGGTCACTTACAGCATCTTCTTAAAAAAACTTGGATTTTTTTCATTATCATTACATAATACATTTCATTTAATCAGGATAATTCTAAATACCTTCTCCAAAAAACAATTTCCCAAATGTAATGAAGAGTTACTTGTAGATATGATTTGTGTGCCATTTGACTATGCGTATCAGTCCAAGCTTGGCTCAAATTTCGTACGTGCAGTCCATTTCTCTCTCCGCATTAACTATAGAAAATGAATTTCCTTTAACTGTAAGCAACCATAATGAATTTCTGAACCCAAGGCCATTTATACATTTTCATCCATGCAGGACAGGCAGGCAGTAAGCATGATGCGACAAGGCATATTTAGTCGGGTGGTCTTATGACATCTATGCCGTCTTTTTAACATGTTTGTCAATAAAAATTCAGAGGTCAATTAAAATTTGATCTGGGATTATTAACTTGATACTTTAACCCGGCGTCACTCGCGCCAAATTTTATAACAGCACTACCCGCGCTGCGGTGTTTACACCGCACTTTTTAAAAGTGATTTTATTTGATAAAAAAACAAACTTAGTGAGATAAAATAACATATAATGTTATTTATTATACTTTTATAAATTCCTTTATGCCAAAATTCTTTATTCATCATCATAAATAATCATTACTAATTCATCATCGCGGAGAATGCGTCACTCGCGCCAAATTTTATAACAGCACTACCCGCGCTGCGGTGTTTACACCGCACTTTTTAAAAGTGATTTTATTTGATAAAAAAAGAACTCATTGCAATTTTATTTGATAACTCAAGATATTGCAATTTATGACCACATATACAAATTAGAAGAAAATAATAAAATTAAGTGATTTTAAAGTGATTTTTAAGAAATCATGTTTATGTCAAAGATTTACTTACATGACTGCTCACGCAGCGGTGTTTGCACCGCAAAGTGAGACCACGCGTAGAAAACATAGCTTTAATCTTCACTTTCGATAAAATGAATGAGATCAACACCGGCGCTATCTGTTGCCAATAAGTTGTACTTGAAATACATGGAAGTCATCACAGGGTAGCGCCTCTGTATGATGAGCTATATCAAAAAAATCAAAAAGTGCGGTGTAAACACCGCTCGCGTGAGTGACGCCGGGTTAATCACACGTAGTAATTTAATTTTAATATAAAATGCGAAAATTCTTTAATATGATGTTTATATTTAAATAGTATGCCTCGTTTTTAAAAAAAATTATAAATGTATAGTTTAGAAACACCTGACATTTTATCTAGTATAATGAAGTCTCGTTAAGTTTACACAAAGATTATCTACATATAAGAAGTTAATTTTTTTATGATAAGCCAAAAAAGAAAGCGCTTTCAATTAATTTTGTACATTCAAGTTACTAATATAAATTTTGCTAGAGTTGTTCTTAACCCTTTTGCATTAGGTTTATAAGAAACATTGTACTGACAACCTAACTGAAGTTACTGACAAATTGTGCCGTATTTAAAATCGGTGATTTAATAAAAGTTTTAAATGAACATATTTAATAAGAAATAATGGCATGTTAATGCAGTGGAATGCGATGAGGACAAAGATAAAAAAACAGTTGTCACGGGTTATTTTAAGTAGTCAAGAATGCATTCAGGATTTAATTTGTTAGTTTAATTATAAGTTCGAATACAAAAAAATAACAATTTTACAAATACCACAAATTGATAATTGAAATTCTATAAGTCGGAGAATTTTCCTCGACCAATTCCAATATATTCATAAATCTTTGGGCTTGAATAAACAGATAAAGGACAGTTGGGGTATTTAAAATTCTGGGATTTTTTCAAAGTAATCCTGGGCAAGCAGTTCTCTGGAATTAAATGAATAAAATGTATTGGTAGAGTATTCATCGATTTTTAATATACTTTCGGTAAATGTTTTAACTTACTTGAATCAGTTTTACTTTACGATGTGAGAAGTTGAATAAATTGCATTCGCCTCTTTGATTTTTCATCTTGAGAAGCTTCGATACGAAGCCGCACGATGAAATTGTTTCCGAAATTCCTGTGGATCCCAGTAATTCTATCTCCATGCTTGTATAGCCAACGATCGCTGCAGCATCCGAAGAAGTTAGGACACGATTTTTTTTTTTAAATCTCCGCCAGTGGAAATATTATGTAGCGGAAGAATGGAACTACTTATTGGTTTCACGAAGTTCATCTGTTCGTCCGTTCGTCCCCTTCATAATTTTCTTTTTTAGGTAGAAGATTGAAATTTGGAACGTAGCTTACTGCTTTTGTTAACCTTCATTGTTTTGTTTGCTTTTGATTAACCCACTGGAGTCGGAATTACAGGGGTAGGAGTTAGAGGGGAACAAGTGATCCATGTTGAATATAAGTATGTAAAGGAGTGAAATTCGATATGGAAATTTCCGTAGGCAAAATCTACCTTACCAGGTAGTTTGGGCCAAATTGTCCCAGTCGGGTCAGAGTTGTTGTGGGTGGCAGTCACTTGGTCTTTAGAACTAAGGCAACATATAGCATGTGATATAACATTCGATCGGAAATGATGAGAAAAGAAAGATGATAAGGTTCTTTTATATTTTCTAAATCAATTTTAGAAGAATGTCAACACAATATGCATGCAGGTTAACGTTAAAATTCAATATGCAATTAAGGAAAACATCCGGGAACAAACAGCAAAAGTTAAATCTGTTTTAGAATTAACAAATAGAAAAATAGAATTACCGCCTTAAATATATGGCGTTACTCAAAATTCCACGAATTATAAAAATAAAATAATTCTATCTCACCTGGATGTTATTAATCACAGTCACCTTAAAAATAGCCCTGTTGATGACGCTTATACCACCTTTCTGCTTGTGTTTTTCATGATTCTTGTTTAGGAATCTGAAGTTGTAACGTACAAAATCATAGTGTACTGAATTAAATTCGTAATGAGCAAACTTTTGTGGAGTTTTTGGTGAGGGAAAAACTAATATCTTAAAGTTCCTTCCTACGTCTTCTTTGATGATAATCTGCGATTTCGGAGGGTTAATTTGAGCCAGAAGCGCTAGCTGATTTCTGAAATATTAGACTTCACTTTCGGGATGGCAGACTTATGTTTCAGAAAAATATCGTTTTCCACGAAATTCTCGCGTCAAATTCCTAATTAATGATAAAATCAAACCCTATTAATTTTCAAGTTTAGCAGTTGGCTTATGCATACAGAAACTTTTTTAGCATCTTTACCTTGCATTTTCTAGAATCAATATTGGCTGTTGATCACCACCCATACATGTATCTCTTACGAGTGTCCACCATTGAAGTGACCATATTTTTCGCCACCCATGTTCAGACTGTTCCATTCTTGTTATGACTGAGGCTTTCCACGACTAACATAATTTCTTGTATCGTTTCTTGCACACGAATCGTATATACACTGATCAGCCAATTTATTAGGAACACCTTCCTAATAGTGTGTTGCCACCTTCCCTAGCACCTATAACAGCACGAATTCGCTGTGGCATGGTTTCAATTAGCCGCTGGAAGCATTTTTCCATGATGTTTGTCCATGCAGATGCAACAGCTGCTCCCAGTTGATGCTTATTGGATAGTGGTGGTTCCATGCCTCGAATAACCCATTCCAGCTCACCCCAAATATGTACGATTGAATTCAAATCAGGAAACTGTAGTGGCCGGAGGAGTAAGCTGAATTTTTTATTGTGCTCCTGGAACCATTCCATGACGATAAGACATGGAGCACTGTCCTGCAGGAAGTATCTGTCACGGAATTCGAATGACATCGCGAAATCCGATGACGTTGTCCATCGTTATCGGACCCGTTTCGTCTTCCGATCGAAACCAGAAGATGGGTGACGAAACCGCACTCGTCATCATCATAGATGACATGCAGGGACCAATCAGCATGAGGAGTGGGTTTTTCGTCGTGAAGAGAAGAAAGGCGATGATCCAGGCATTCCTTAGGTGGTAGCCAATGAGAGGAGTTCCAGAAAGGCCTCATCGAGATGGAAGGAAAAATCTCGGCAGAGCAAAACCTTGCTAGCCATCGAAGGGATGAGGGAAGGTGCCAGGCAGCCCGCTGCAGTGGATTCAGCTTCCCCGCCTTCCACAACGAGCGATGAGACAAATGCCACAGCCAAGGAACGAAGCCTCGTTACGAAGAAATTGCCGATGTGGCAGTTCACCTCTCCAAGCGTAGGTGAAGCGCAGTCCATGTTCTTCGCATGACATCCACGACTGATAGCAAGGACCCTCGAGCTACGGACATTAAAGCTGTTAAGCACACAGTTTCAAATAAATAATAATTCCCGTTTTGCGAGGCAGTTCTTTTCGGAGCTGTCGTACTACGAGCTGAAACCGAGCTCCAAAGTCCGGGGTTTATGGCCCTTCGATTCGCCAGCATACTTCGAGCGAGCCCTGGGTTTTACATATGTTCAGCCGTTACGGGTCTAAGAACAGTTTTGTTTCTAATGGTGAACAAGTTCTTCCTAGCATCAAATTCGACGACAGAAATTAACGTATTTATTTTCAGTGTTGTTTTCACTAATTATCTGTCTTATTTGTATGTAGTGCAATGTGTGAGAAGTGCCCGTTCTAAGGAAACCGGTAGAAGGAGCCTATAAAATATTGCTGTGAAACTTCGTTTTGGCCCAGTTGTGACAAGTGGTTTTCTTGTGTATAAATCTTTACTTATTATTGCATAAGGCTTTTTCATATTGTCCGGTTCTAAAGCTCTGAATTTTCATGTGTTTCTAGTCAGCTTTATATTATAATATGTTTGTGTCCGATGTTTGCTAAGTCCTTTTTAATGTAACTTAGCGATTCAATTAGTGAAGCTTATGTTAAGACTTTATGTGTTAGTTCGGACGGACATTGGACTGAATATCGTTCTTGGACTTTGACTTTTTAGTACAGCACCATCTCGTGTATTTACAAATGTTTGATGCATTAATTTTAGAAACCAACGAGCTTTGACAGTTTGTCTAAGCATTTGTTGTATTACCCGTATTTACTTAACGTCATGGTTATGTGCTTTCCACAACAGGTTTTCAAATAGTCATGGGCATTGGACATGTGTATTAATATTATGTGATACCTTTAAGATTAATTGTGTTCTTTTGGATCACACAGATCCGCTTTAGTGATCTTTCAATGATACACGATTACCTGTTTGGTCATTTGTAATTGTGTATTTAACCGACAAGCATTCGGCTATTATTTTTGTTCATTTGTTATCTATTATTGATGACTGTATGTTGTGTAGCGTGCCAGGGAAAGAATTTTTCAGTTTCCAACACGCTCAGCAAAACCCCTAAAAAGTTTAGAATTCCGGGAATCCAAACCTAGAAAAATACAGAACGACGAACCCCTCTCATAGGTAACAGCAAGTAGTTACAGTTAGTTCACCTGACGCCAGCAGATTAAGTCACGAAAAGTAATCCTTGGGAAAAGAAAATTCTTCTAACCTCAAGGGAGATAAATTAATTCGCTTATAGGTAAATAATTTCAAGAGTAACCCTTTACACCCATTAAACATAAGAAATTTAAATCGGGTAAGTAAACCATTCCAAACAAACAAATTCTTTTATTACAATGAAGTGAAAAAGATCAAACTGAAATTTACGCCAATGAAACAACTACAACAAGATTCGGAACAATTCTGAATGGGCTATTGGTCAGACGCCGGATGAACGACGATCTGATGAAAGAGCGAATCGAATGAATCCGAGAGCCAGTTGATGAGGAGAATTCCCTAGTAGATGGTAGCTGGATGAACAGAACGTACACGTAAATAAAGCTGTTGAGGCGGGAATTCAAAAGGCGAAAAGATTGTTCATGTTTGAGAGGAAATAAAAAAAAATCAGAAAGAGAATAATGATTTCAGGATTAAAAAGGAATAGGAAAAATTACTAAACAACAGAATTAATGAGTAATACAAAAAAATTAAAGCGCTGGACAGATGAAAATACATATCGTTTCTTTTTTGTTTAAAAAGTTGACTCTTCCTGAAGCTGGCTTGTTGACTTCAAGGGAACTGTGGTGAAGTGACTTTGCAATCTAAGATCACTTCGTCAGCATTCCTTCTGAAGAAGGGTGCCAACATAAAATAAAAAAGGGAGGGATCGATTTTGATATGCGTAATGAGGTTTATTTACAAAATAATAGCAAGATAAATACAAAATACAATAAAGCAGATACAAGCAGTTAAAGCCAAATACCAAGAGACTGTCAATCACAATTAGCTCTTTGTAGCTAAATCAATTAAGTGAAAACTGTATGATCCTGTACTACTTAGCACCAGTCTAAACAAAGAACTCCCAATTAACTATCATGTCAAACCTAAGGAAGGGACTAAGAGAACCCTGGGTGCATACAGGTTACAGACACGAACCAAATCGTGATCCAAAAGGCCTCAAAGGGGTTGGTTAGCGCAAGGGATACCAGAGCCAACATACCGGATCCTACACCGGCGGGCTGCCCAACACCCGAACCAAAGCGGGACAAATCAACCTCTTTAACTAAACCAAACACCCACCAGGCAACCAAATCAACATGTACCCAGTATGCACACAACAAAAACCAAACCTTCCCCAAAACAAGATAAAAGTTTAGTTACCCCACTGTGCTAAGAATACACTCACATATAAATGCCTTACAAAGATCATCCAATTAATAACAATGATTAAAAATGGCAGATTGAAACAAGAAAAAAAATAGTGGCAAACAGAGATGACAAAAACTAGTGCATAACTAAACCAAAGATTCACCCCACTAAAACATGTAGATAGATAGTCACACCTAAATTAGGGACACAATAACCACACCGTGCAATCTGATCACCAACATGGAACTTCCGCCATGTAACACAAAGAAAAGAGGGCATGGTCGCTGCAGTGGGAACCAAAGCCAACCTACCGGATCCAACACCGGTGTGCAACATAGAGCCCGAAATGCAGTCCGTACAAATGGGACTAGCCATTCAAAATAACGGGTCTACACATCCATTGCCAACGAGCGACAATACTAATGCCCCTACACAACACAGTACCGAGATTGCACAGAAACCTAAAAGCCCCCAAATAATCCCAAATAAGAAGGCTGCTTAGCTACCCCATGCACTAGTAAACAAATCTACTGAATTGCTCCACTATCGATCTATTCAAAAAAGACATACCATCCAACTTCAACATTACTACAAAATATTAATGATAGCACTTAATCCTAATTATCTAATCCACATAAACTTTTCTCTACTTAACATCTCATCATACATTTACATAATTCATTCATAAAATAGTCTCCCTAAGCTATTACAAAAATCCAAAACTCAACTTTCAAATAAACTACTTATGACATATGTCATTAATTCTGCCATACTAACAAACTTTATAATCCTAATCAATATAGCAAACCCACACAATCCAAAGTTCCAATTTTACAAACTACAATAAATCCAAGCTATTTAAATAATTCTTAAACATTTTATCACTTCAATATAAAAGATCACAATCTAAATTTCCCACTAATAACAACATAAATCTTAATAAATCCATTCCCGCTACCATCCAAATCCATAATCCAAATTTAAGGAACTATTACTAAATTTCTCTTAAGCTTTACACTAAATCCCAATATAAAGAAACAAATAATCTAAAGTCATCAATATTACAATAAATTACCACGTGGTGTTCTCTTTCCGCAGTGAAAGAAGGTTAGGCCTAACCATTGATTACTAAGTTACAGGAACCCAGTCCGGGCGGAACATAACTGTTCCCGGGTTGCAGGCATCTGCTTCGGCATCGTCGTCTTCTTCCTCCTGGTCTTCCATCTCATATGGGTCTAGCTGGATTCGTCTCTGGATCAGGAATGATCTTAATGCGACAATCGACAATTGAACAGTGAAGTGTACATTCGTTAGGATGGGACGAAAGCAGCGCTTTCACAAAGCTCATCTAACCAGAATAAACTCCAAAGGAAATAAAATGATCTTAATGCTGCTGCCCACCCCTTTTTATACACCAGGCAAATCCCGCAGTGAATCATGGGATCGCCCTCTGGTGGTGAAGCTGGAAATACGCATAATACTTCCGGAATTCTCAGGCATCTGTCACGGAAATCGGATCCTGATGTGATTTCCCGCGACACTGGCTGCTATTACCGCTCGCGTGTATTCACCCGTTCGAAGGCGGGGGAGGAGCGGGGCAGACAGTGTCGTCATAACCATCAACACGCCCGAGCCAATGGTGCCGCAGGGAGGCTTCGTGGCGGAGCAGCGAAGCTTTCTTGGCGGGACGTTCGGGAGGAGAAGAGGAGAGTGACCCGGACGACGGAACCGAAGTCACTATGGAAGTACACATTTAAACTGCTAGGTGTATCCCTCAAGCAGGCTTCGGCTTATCATCCTCATACTGATGGTCAGTCGGAGAGATCAAATCAGAACATGATTCAGGTCCTGCGTCATTACCTTAACACAGAAAAAACTGATTGGGATACTTTCTTGGCATCGACTGAAATTGCGATTAACAGTGTCGTCTCAGAAGCCACCGGGTTTGCCCCTTATTATTTGGATTTAGGGCGGAACATTACGATACCTCCTTTGGTCAATAAATTCCAGGAACAAAAACAATCTACTCCGGAATTTATCACCCAATTAAAAAGGGTGTTAAAACTGGCCCAAAGTAAGATAAAGCGGGCAAACACTCGGTATAAAACGTTTTACAATAGGCGCCACACGAAATTTAAGATGAAGGAGGGGGACCTCGTGCTAGTAAGAGCATCCAGGATCATTAGAAAAAAACAGGTAGGACGAAAGCTGTTTCCTAAATATGTAGGACCCTTTAGTATTCAACAGATTGTTAATAGGGTATCAGCAAGACTTCATATCCCTCCCAGGTGGAAGTGCAGAAATAAAATTATACATTGTTCATATTTAAAACATTTTGTGAAACCCCGAGGTCCAGATAAAATGCCAGGTCCTATAAAGGATCCTTTATATGAAAATGTTTATAAAGTAGAAGATTTATTCGACGTAAAAGTAAAAAAAGCCGAAACGTATGTTTCTGGTAAAATGGGTCGGTTACGAAACCCCCACATGGGAGCCGGAAAACAATTTACATAGATGCAAATCGTTGATCTCACGCTTTTTTGAGAAGCGTCGCCAACCGCCGACAGCCCGTCAAAGAAAAAGCAGAGAGGAAGCTGAGAATTCCTATCAGGACTATAGTGCTGACAGTCCCCTTCATACCATCAACACGCAAGAAGATTTGCTGTTGGAGGGGGCGAGAATGTCACGGAAATCGGATCCTGATGTGATTTCCTGCGACACTGGCTGCTATTACCGCTCGCGTGTATTCACCCGTTCGAAGGCGGGGGAGGAGCGGGGCAGACAGTGTCGTCATAACCATCAACACGCCCGAGCCAATGGTGCCGCAGGGAGGCTTCGTGACGGAGCAGCGAAGCTTTCTTGGCAGGACGTTCGGGAGGAGAAGAGTGACCCGGACGACGGAACCGAAAGGTCGAGAAGTCTGCAGCTTGAGTTCGACGGGAAAGGAGCTTTTCGTCGTCGAAAAGCAAGGACGAGAACACACGGAGCCTCAGCCGGGCGGAGGCAGCGAAACACCGAGTCGACAATTCTCCACGCCGAGACGAGGAGTGTTCGACGGTGAAGCCCTGCAGGCGGCGAATCTAAGGAGGACTATCTCCGACGATACCTGTGTTCCAGCCAGCACGAGTCGTCACGAATCTTTCCCGAGGCTTGCAGTGGGAAGAACGCTCTCCACGTCATCCACGTATTGTGTAAGTACTTTTACTCTAACGAGCTATGATCCCCGTGTCTTGTCGTCTGTGTTAAGCGATTTCCATGGCAGAGAGCTCGACGAGCGGCCGACGATACGAGGTTGTTTCCCGTCCGGTGTAAACGCCTACCTATCGGGCCAGTACGGGTTCGCTTACGCAATACCAAGCAAGTAAGGTGTCTTTACGGAACTTTACGCTAGCATTTAAAAAAAAAAAGAAAGGCGTCAAGTGTTTATGACCAAGTGGGGATGAGAGCTTTAGCCTGTTGCATTTAGTCCCCCATATGTTATATAATTCTTTATGTTTTAATTTTTCAGTGTTCGCCCTCCAAGGCGTTTTTCTTATGTGAATGATGAATGGTGTAGTGTAACTTCGATAAGGATTTCTTTCATAAGGACTCAGTGTGTTCTTAATTAAAGACTCAGTGTTTTTGTTTAACAAAGACTCAGTGCTTTTGTGAATTAAAGACTCAGTGCTAGTGCTAAATGTAGACCCAGTTCTGTTATTAAATTTAGTAGCGGAGTCTTTCTTGTAATTGATTAGTCAACCAGTGTTTCACGAACTTGTGCCTTGTTGACTCATAAGACTGAACGAACTTTACTCATAATATAGACTGGAAATATTCTCTCTTTAACTAATTTTTGTGAATTAGAGTTTGTTTCATTTTCCAGCCGTTGTTTTGTGCTTAGTTAAGCTTTCTGATTTTTGGTTTAGACTTAACGCCCTTAAGAGACCATATCGAATGCTAAATGAGAATTTAGTTAGGTGATATAAGCTTCACTCGTATTTCTCTAACTTGCCTTAAAATTCTAGATTATGTGATTTAGAGTGCTTTTGTGTGATATTATGATATTTTCTTAAGCGAATAAGAATTGTGTGTATTGATTATTCCTTGTTACGTAATGTAGCTAAGCTAGTAATTATTTGTGGTGTATCTGTAGTTTTACTTAGACTAAAGTGTTGCTTTGTAAACGACCGGCCCTTCCGGCTGATTTGTGGCGTGATTTCGCCTCATGCAGATTAATCAGTTGTTTTCATGTGTGTTAAACAATCTTAAGTAGAGTGTTAGTATTATAATACGTAAGCCCTTTAAGTTTTGCTTTGTTCCAGATTGTGATTTTTATTTACCATTTGTGTTTGGATGCTTGTTTAAGTTTTGTATCATGTTTTATTTATCTTATACTAGGAGTTGAGTTTTAGCTCCTTGGCCTTAGATTTAGGTCTTGGTTTATTTTTGCCTTTTTATTTCTCAAATTAAAAGTTCTTTATTATCCTTACCCTGATCACGTGGAACTTTTACTTTCCACTGCGTTTACATTTTTACTCTGCATTTACACGTTACAGCATCGAAGTTCGATCCTCCCAGCATGCATTGCAACCACAAATTACAGCTTATTACATAAAAAGGTTCAAAACATATTAAATCTGATTAATTAAATTCCAAATCTTAACTATTATAATGCTACACATCAAGTACAATAACTCTTGAGAAATACAGATTCATAAGACAAGCTTTTGACTTAAAATCACAAGAAAGAAGCCTCGACGGGCGATAGGCCTAACGGCCGCATGGCGAACTTCGCTATCACAAGGGGGGGGGGGGGGGGGG
>JAHWFO010111610.1:225534-241204 GCA_023313115.1 Rhysida immarginata | reverse complement strand
TTACCACGTGAGAAAAGGGCATCCATGATATCCAAAACATCCTTGGGCTTACAATTGACCAAAAAGGATCTCAAGAAACATATTTAAACAACAGACACTCGTCCAACAATATAATATTGACACCCGAAGGTGGCATGTAGTCCTTTTCTAAGGGAGGACTACTGTAACCCTTTACAAATAAAATAGAATAACAAAACAATAAAGAGACTATGTCACAGAACAACAAAAGGAGTCTTTTTTTAGTGATCCAACAGATAACTCAAATGTATGTAGTAAAATTGACCTGTTAGAGAAAGAAAGGAGAAAAAGGAAAATAAAAAATAAATAAAAAGAGCTGGGCAAAACAATAAAAAAAAGAAGGGTTAAAGAACCAAGACAGAGGTAAGCACTAAAAATAAATAAAATGAAAGACTAAACCCGACAAACACGTGACGCAACGCGTGGTAGGGATAACGGAAGGAGACACTAAACAGGCAACAAAAAGGAATAGAACATATTAATAACTAAACAAAGCACAACAAATACTTGATGGAAAAAAAACAAAAAACACTTGATGTGGGAACCACAGACGAGTGGAAGGCACAGGGAGGCTACGTGATTCTGAAAAAAAGAAAAGAAAAAAGAAATTCACAGAGTAATAAAAAAAAACTCTAAACAGGTCTAGATAAAGAAAAGGGTAGGAGGGGGGGGGGGGTGAAGCGTTTTTCATAACAACCCCTCTTGAAAGGTAAATATAATGAACACAAGTTCACTCGAAAGTCAAAGTTCTTTTTATCATTTGATACTTTTTTTAACCACAAGAGTTGGTCATGAGGAAACGTAGAAGCACAGCTGGGGGAGGGAATTATCAACCGAGGACAATCAAGCGATGATAAACAGAAAGAACATACACCGATGAGTAAGCGGAATTTCTGGAACTAGGAAATCACAACGTCGTGGCGATAGGCTAAAACGAGTTCTAATCCGACAGATGCGCTAGTCTCCGGAAAATAACAGTCAGGTAGGAATAATTCGCAAACAGCAACTTACCTGGACGGAGGAAGGCAATCGGTTCACAGCAGACTTCACCGAATTCAGACATATGACGCGACTGCATTTAACCAAGAGGAGAATTCCTTCTCCATTGGTGGATTCAACGTCAATTTCATAGTAAGTAGATATGGCTTTGGTCATCGGAAAAAAAAATCCAATACATTCTCGGGTAGGGGTTAAATCGAACCAACGTCCCTTGCAGACTTCTTACCCAATCTCATATTAGGTACTAACGAGTAAGACTCGGACGAAGGGCAGCTAACTCCGACTGTCTACCGCTTGCTTCCCCAGAAGCCAAAAAAACCCCAAAAACTATCCTCTCACTCAAAAAAATTTTTTTCTTTCCAAAACCAAAGAACATCACATGACCAAAACGACTCGCGCAAAACAAAAATTTAACGGCAGGAGCCACTCTAAAAGAAAAGCTTCACAAAACAAAACGATAAAACAATATGATAAGCTCGCAAAAAAACTTATTATAACAATGCAGATTAAAATGTAATTACCGTAAGTATCGTCGAGAATAGAAACATTTTCAAATATATAAATTACGAGAAAGATTTAAAAATAAATTTTAAAGGGTAAGACTAAATTCAATTAAAGTGATTTCAATTAATAGCTACATACTACATAATAAACCTCCACAATCCATAATAGGGGGAGATCGGACAAGATTCTCAGCTGACCTGGACTTGCTCTTAAACCAAGAAATTTAAAAAACTGAACTATGTCGTTTCATAGAAATATCCAACCCGGAAAAGCTTATTCTAATAACTCCTACCAGAAAACGCTTGGTCTTATTTATAGTCGTCCGAAAACTTATTGAGTGATATTATTTTCTATTACAACGGAATTATAACAATTTGTGTAGTAACCTGGCCAGGTATAAAATAGTCGGAAACTTAACAGTTCCCTAATTATAAGTAAACACTTATAAGCCAGGGACAAACTCCATATCGACACAAGCCCAATTTCATAATCCAACAACGTGACACGAGCACGCCATGTGTACCCTTTAATATTTTTAAAGGAGGGGACACACAGTAACCTCCAAAGAACGTAGGAGAAATTGAGGAAAACCGGGGAAGATCTGGAAATCAATTTCATTCCGACCACCCTTAAGGGGGAATAGCGTTACAGAAGGTAGCGCCGAAAAGAAAATGATAACACAGCTCAAAGAAATAAAAAAAAAATCTTGGTTAGTACCAATTGTAGATTAAAAAAAGGAAAGGCGTGAACAATGTAAAGGCCAGGACAACCGCGCGGGAATGGGAACAAATACATTGGAAGACCCCCAGAAAATCTTCCCTCCATAATACGTGAAGGCAATAACCACAATAAGTTGACCGCAACTCGGAAAAAAAAATTGTCATAAAGTTGAAAGGCGTGGAGCCAAAAAGGCACTCAACAGTTGGTACCTATTTAAACTTAGAGATTAAGTTTTATTCATTAAGCAATTTATTCCAATAAATTATAGAAGCTTTAAGTTAAGGCATTATTAACTATTTTCATTGCTTAGTCTCATCATTTTCAATAAACGTTCAATTAATATTTACGCCATCCGTCGTCGTGTCATAATTTCCACTGCGTATACTCTCTTAACCTATATCAGCACGTGACAGTATCCTTCCGATGGGGGAAACAGTAGCCATGAAGGGATGAACGTGGTCGGCAACAATGTTGAGGTAGCCCTGACCATTAAGGCGTTGTTCTACACGTATAAGCGGACCAAGAGTATGCCAGGAAAACATTCCCCAGACGATTACAGAGCCTCCATCAGCGTGAACAGTAGAAACCAGACAGGAGGGGTCATTCGCCTCGTGCTGTTGTCTTCGAATTCTGCGTCAGCCATCTGCATGATGCAATAGGAAACGGGATTCATCCGACTAGCAGACCTTCTTCCATTCGTTGACGATCCAGTATTGGTGATCACGGAGAAATTGGAGACTTTTTTGCGGTATTGGGTGGAGATCAAAGGTATCTAAACTGGCCGTCGGCTGTGGTAGCCCATCCTTGCCAATGTACGGCGTGTAGTGGGTTCAGAGACGTTATTCTTCGGTCCAGTGTTGTACTCCACGGTGAGTTGACGAGTCGTGATGTTTCTATTGGCGTGGGTATATTCAATATTTACCAACTGGTACTCTTCTACCACTGCTAATGAACAACGTTCGTCCAAAAGAACTGGGGAATCTTTGACTCCACCGTCGGAGAAACGACAGGTCGATCCCACTCGTCGATGGTGTAAAGGGAGAGTTCAATTTATCATCCTTTTCTTAACGTGGCGGACTGCCCATTTTTCCTAATGGCCGCCTTTCCATTCCATTTTCTCGTTAACCAAACATTTTTATTTTTTTGTTTACATTCTTCCAACAATTACACCAAGTTAAAAGTTCCAACAAAGCTTCTCACCGAAAACATTGTTAAGTAGGAGAAGACAACAGAAGAACAAAGACAACGTTAACAGGATTAAAATTAAAGGGCAACTGACATCAAATTTTGACATGCATATTTTTGTCTTAAAATTATACAGAACATTGAAAAAATAAATCCTGCACAAAAAGTTTTCAAATATCACTATTATTTTAGGAGTTATTTAATTTTAAAAATTAGCGCCTGTCGTCAGAGGCGAGTACGTCCAAGCCCTGAATTATGACTTCTTATGATCATGTAACAATGTATGAATTTTCAGTGCACAGGCTTTCTTTCTAGGAGGTGTTGGACGTACTCGCCTCTGACGTCAGGTGCTAATTTTTAATATTAAATAACTCCTAATATAATAGTGATATTTGAAAACGTTTTGTGCAGAATTTATTTTTTCAATGTCCTCTATAATTTTAGGACATGTCGAATTTTGATGTTAGTTGCCCTTTAATTTCTTCAGTCTTGTTAAGCACACATCGAAAAAGGAAAAAAAATCGAAACAATCATAACGAACAGCCCGAGCAACGCCAGGCATATCAGCTAGTAAATTAATAAATTAGGCCCTGGGGATGTGTGCACCTCAGAAGTCACGTGAGCAATTTCACCATGTAATCAGTCACGTGGATGACCACACCTAAGGGTGCACCCCTTTGATGTTAAGGGCGGCACCTTTGATGTTTTGGGAAGCCACCCCCTCAGCATTAAAATGACGTCAAATGCCCTGAAGGCTTGCCCATTCGAGACACCTTCTATTTACAGCCGGTCGAGCTCCTGCTAGTTTGCTGAGGATATGAAACAGCTGAGCATACGGGTACTAGAGAAGATAACTCGCCTTAGCTCACTCCTTTTGCCAAGTACACGTTCCCTGTTGAAGCCTTCTCCTTCACTGTCAACGCAGAATCCTTGGCATGTTGTATGTCGCACCATTCCTATTCTTTCCTGTGCCCTTCTGTTCACGCTCGCTTTCTCACTTCTTGCTTCTTGAAACTTCCTTATGGGGGTTTAAATTATGCAGACGTTATCATGCTTCGCTAAAACCCATCCACCTCACCTCGAGTCTTTCCTCTCACCTCCCGACCTCAGTTTTTTCCTCACCTCCTTTTGCTCAGGTGACTTGCTCGCCCCAGTATTCTTAATATCCCGTCACAAGATGGTGTTACTATTTTCCTCACTTTGCACCTATGCCCATTAACGCTACCTTGCTTGTTGAGAGGCACTGATGTCACAGATTTCTGTGATACATCAGAGAAATTGTGCTCAGTGAAATAAAAGAAAGGTGGGTGACGATGGGGTGTCTCTCATGCAATGATAAGCCCAAGATTTTCCACGCTGTCTCACTGTTGCTCACATATGGGCCCACACTAAAGGTTTGTACTTCAACTCTGGGGTCAATTTTGACGTCGTCAGCTTGCCGAACATTGAAAATTGCCTGATCACTCCCTTTGTTTATATATTTATATATGTATTTATGGTCTGCACTGAACTGCAAAACTACATTGATATGAGCATCAAAGATTTTTGTAAGAAGAGGAGTAAAGGGCACGAACCACCTGTTGTTCACCATGAATTCCTCATGACCACCGTGAATAATGGTGGACGTGCATCCACCATTTTGAGGTGTTGTCCGCCGGTACTTCGGATATCCATTTTCGTAATGGAACTTACATGTATGCGTGTCCCTGCAGGTGGTGTGCTCGGTGCCCGTGTGACCTCCCATGCCAGGAGAGTCCCCAGGTTTCGATGATTCAATTTCGGAATGACTAAACAGACAATGTTGGGCACAAGAGAAAAAGACACTACTTAATTAATTTTTGAAAAGAACATACGTATAGATTATATATGAAGCCCTATTTAGGTAATTATAACATATAACATATAAAACAACCGTATATACAGTGCTAATCAAGAATATCAATAGGCAGGAATAGCCAAATATCAATGTAAGATAAGCTTAATTAGCTACATGGGCTTCATAAGACAATACAGGAAAATACAGTGGATCTGTATCACGCAGATCAACATTAATTACTCAATAATTCACAATGTACCGCCTAAAGTATGTGCCCTTTTTATAATGAGGATGAACACAGTAACCTCAGCACTTGACAGTGAAACAAAATTGCACTAAAGCCAATAATTTCTCCTGACTTTCTCACAATTCCTACAAAATATAACCTAAACATGGTTCTATCAGCACAATTTCTCCAATCAATGGAGCTCAGTCACTCACTAAACCTGAATAGTTTATCCACCCAAGACACAAGAGAGCAGTGATACACAATTGTACAACACATGCACCCGAGCAAGATAACTGCTTTGAATATCAACTAAATTGTAAGAAACCCACAATATAGATCCATAACGTGTCTGACAATGTTTAAAATATCCCAAAGCTCACAATTAAGCTTAAATTATGCATTACCTGGGCCTAAGGTGCGTCTCATAATTATTTTAATTTTTAAATTAAATTAAATATTTATTAGAAATACACTGAACGACCAATTTATTAGAGACACCCCGCTGATAGCGTGTTGCGCCTCCTTTAACGGCGAGAACTGCCTGAATACGTGCTAGCATGGATTCAAGAAGGTGTTGAAACCGTTGCGGAGGAATAGCACCCCAGGCTGACATCACAGCATCCCGTAATTGGCGCAGGTTTGACGGTAGTGTGGGAAGGCGTCGGATGATTCTCTCCACTTCATCCCATAAATGCTCGCGCGACCTTCTTGGCCACTGAAGCAGGTGGAAGTCCGCGTCATGTTCCTCGAACCAATCCAAGACCATTCGAGCATGGTGACAGGGAGTATTGTCCTGCTGAAACTGTTCGTCACAACCAGGAAACACAGTGATCAGGAACGGGTGCACCTGATTGGCAAAAATGTTCAGGTAGTGTATCGCATTCAGGGATGTGTCTACGGATATCAAAGGACCCAGTGTGTCACACGAGAAGACACCCCAGACCAGCACTACTCCTCCACCCACCTGTAACGTTGTCTGCTGACAGGATGGGTCCATGGCCTCGTGCTGTCTGCGCCAGATGCGCAGTCTGCCGTCTGCATGATGAAGTAGGAATCGTTGGACCAGGCGACCTTCTTCCACTCATCCAGTGTCCAGTGGCGATGCCCGTGTGCCTATAGCAGGCGCGCTTTCCTATTTTGCGGTGACAGCGACGGTATCCGTACTGTCCGCCTGTTGTTAAACTCGGCTCTGTGCAAGATGCGCCGCACCGTGTGCTCCGAAATGGGTTGGGATGCTCCCTCATTGAACTGCGCTGCAATTTGTTGGGCTGTTCCCGTCCTGTTGCTGTGGATGATTCGTGGCAGTCGCCATTGGCCTCGTTTATCCACGGCCTGTTTCGTCCAGAGTTGTTTTTGTTGGTGGTTGTTTTTTTGCATACCTGCCATTCACGGAACACCCTTGACACTGTTGCACGGGAAAACCCGAGGAGATTCGCGGTTTGCGAAATGCTCAACTGCGCCCGTCGAGCTTCAACGGTCATGCTTCGTTCAAAGTCGGTCAAATCCTTGGATTTACCCTTATTCAGTCCACTTCTGCTGCTGACTACCACTTGTGATCCAATGCATCCCTTTTATACGCCGCTTCGGCCTGTTCCATTGTTTGGATATCACGGGGAGGCCAATCCATTTTCCGTAAGAAGTGTCTCTAATAAATTGGTCGTTCAGTGTAGTACAAAGAGGCCCAATTGGGACTGGTATGGTCAAATTAGACCGACAAGCTATGTCCCCATGGGCCACAAACAAATAAAACGAACAATGTAAAACCAGGTTAGTTAAAATTAAATATGAATAGAACAACAACTTGTGTTAAGATGGCGGGCCTTGAGTAGAACAAGCTTTATAATAAAGAACAATTATATAAATCTTTTCAAAAATCCAAGTCGTTAAGCAATCATCTGTACCGCCAATTAAAAGATTTACTTAAATCTCTAACAAACATACAGCATAGTAAATATAACAATCTGGACAACGTCCATAATTCATAGATTAATCAGAGCAATCAATGAAAACAAGAATGAGGTAACTACAACTACATTTCAAAAGTTTAGAAACTTCACTGAAGCATGACCGTGACAACTTGTTTGTGTTGATTGGCATTGGAAAAAAAACACTTGTAAATTCGGAAAAAATTTTTAACTAAGCACCAACATACCAACTTTAACATAGGCTTTTATTTTTTTCAATTGCTTGCAAAATGAAAGAGAACTGATTTTTTGAAATTTTCATAGCCGTTCCAAAAGTTTAGAAACTAGGGATTTTGGTTTCAAAAGTTTAGAAACATTTCACAATTTACAAAATAAAAGATACCGAACACAAACAAACATGTCAATATTTAATTGGATAGCCTTGTGCTCTGATTACAGCATTTATTCTTCGTGGCATTGATGTTACTAATTTCGTACATTTTTCACACGTTGAGAAGTTCTTTCTTAAGATCACCTTTATTTGCAGTGTCCACTTGTCATAGTCTGTTTTTCATCAAACGCCAAATATTCTCTATGGGACTGAGATCAGGAGAATTTGGTGGCCATTTCATCACGTCGATATTTTTTCATCTAAACCAGTCCTTAACAATCTGGCACAGTGAGAAGACGCGTTGTCTTGTTGGAAGAGGAAGTCATTGTCCTCGAAAAGTATAGGTGGTTCAATACTTGGGACCAGAAAATGCTCAAGTACCTCGTCTGTGTTTACTGTTGAATTTAGGATGCACAGTTCGCCAGTACCTGCAGCACACATGCACCCCCAAACCATTACTTTCTGGGGAAACTTCATGCGCTTCTGAATACAATCTGGACGGAAAGCTTCACATTGCTTTCCGTAAACCCGTACTCTTTTATCACAAAACTCACAACAAAACATAGCTTCATCACTCCACATTACTCTGTTTCAGTCTCGAATGGTCCAATCGCGGTGCTGGTTTGCCCATTCGACTCGAACTTTTCGCTGCTTCTTAAATAATGATGGCTTGATCTTTGGGACTCTTGCCTTATATCCAATCTCTTCTATTCTTCTCCATGTTGTGGTCTTTGAAGTCGTTTTTTTGTTTCGGCTCTCCATTTCAATGCAAATCTGGCGGAAGAACTAAATCTATCTTTCTGAACTATACGTTTCAATATTCCAACATCACGTTTTGAAGTGCAACTTGGATGTCCACTTCTTTTCCGGGCTTCTTGCGAATGCTTGCCACGAATTGAAATTCGTTGCAAGCATTCGCAAACTGCCGATGTAGATCTTTTAAGTCTTTGCTATTTCTGATAACGTTTTTCCACTAATTCGTAGTTCTCTAATTCGGATCGTTTCCTGGATAGAAAGTTGAGCTTTCTTCCCCATTTTGTTGCATCAAAAACAACTCAGGTCACTCTGAACGAATATTAAAGCCAGTAGTTAAATTTTAATGCTCTCGGAATAAAGACAAATCCATTAAAAAAAGGGAATTTCTAAACTTTTGAAACCAGAAACCCCCGTTTCTAAACTTTTGGAACGGCTATGCAAATTTCAAAAAATCAGTTCTCTTTCATTTTGCAAGCAATTGAAAAAAATAAAAGCCTATAAATAAACGAAAAACGGAAAACACTACTCCACATCGGTATTTTCCGTTTTTCGTTTATTTATATGACGGTATCCACAGTTTCGGCTATTTTCCTACTTTTAATAAAAGCCTATGTTACAGCTGGTATATTGGTGCTTAGTTAAAAACAATTTCCGACTTTCCAAGTGTTTTTTCCGTTGCCAATCAACACAAACAAGTTGTCACAGTCATGCTTCAGAGAAGTTTCTAAAGTTTTGAAATGTATATATATTTAATCCTTGTGAAGTGCTTGTTAAACAATACTTAAGTATCATCCGAAACGACAGATAAATGGGAATTGTGCGAATCTCTTGAGGTAGGCTCGCTCAGCTTTTGATACCAGAGTATGAAATACAACGACACCTATAATTTTGGTTAAACGTCGGCAAACAAATGCTGCTTGAGAACCGAGTAACATGGTTATGCCTATCATGGTTACATGTAATAGTTACAGTGACTTCCAAAACTGTCCCAATGTTAGAGAGCGACATGTTCATCCATCCATTATTGATATTGTATACATACAATAGAGTCACCATTGCTTTCATTTAAGAACTCAATATCTGAGCATGAAATAAATGCAATACAAAATTTTTTCAAAGATTATTTTTTATATAATTAAAGAAAAACCGACAATTTGTCATTGGGACAGTTTTGCACCCACTCTTCAAATGAATGTAATCAGCCTGGATTGTTCCATTAAAAATCGGGAACCACGTATTTTTACAATTTCTTAATCCAACAGTTTAATATGCTAAGTTCTGCATAACTGTCAACAATGAAGCCTATTTTCAAAGACACATGCAATAACATTGTTGCCCTTATTGATGAAGGGCTTTCTACAAGAGGTATTCAGTCACGATTAGGAATTGGACGCACAACTCTAAGCAGAGTTCGTGCATCTTGCAGACCAAATGCACAGAAGATAAAAGGAGGTCGTCCACAAAAATTAAGTGCAAATGATAAAAGAAAACCGATTCGGATGGTGCAGATGCTGTCAAAGTGACCCAGCGATGTATTGCTGAATCTGGAACAAGTGTCAGTTGCTCTACTGTTCGTCGACATTTCAAAGCATCAGGATTAAAATCTGCAATGAAACAGAAAAAACCTAAACTGACAGAGAAACGCAAAGAAAGTCGTCTCCAGTTCACGATACGGCATCAATATTGGACCCAGGATGACTGGAAAAGAGTTTTATGGTCCGACGAAACAAAAATAAACCAATTAGGATCTGAAGGTCGATCGTGGGTGTGGAAACGTCTAGGATCAGGGTTAACAGAACGGGAAGTGAACAGAACTGTTAAATTTGGTGGTGGCAACCTGATGATTTGGGGTTGCATGACATTTACAGGAACAGGTTCGATGTGTCGAATTGATGGCAGGATGACTGCTGCCATGTATTGCGACATTCCGGATAACTCTTTCATCCCTACTCTGGATTTTCATGGACAAGACAAGCAAGAGATTATATTCCAGCAAGACAACGATCCCAAACATCGAGCTTCCCTTGCCACACAATGGTTCCAAGATAACGAAATTGAAGTTCTGGATTGGCCTGCACAATCTCCAGATCTCAATCCAGTAGAACATTAAAAAACAAATGGCCAAATATCCGACTGAACCAAAAGGAATGCAAGAATTGTGGGAAAGAACAAAGATGGAATGGGAAAATATTTCTGCCCAAACAGGAATTAATTTAATTGACAACATTGTTGAAAGCCAAAGGAGGCTACTTAAAAAATTAAATAAATATTGTTCATACAAATGAGTTCAATTCATAACACGGCATCAAAACTGTCCCAATGACAAAGTGTCAGATTTTCTTTAATTACGTAAAGAATAATCTTTGAAAAAATTTTGTATTGCACTTAATTCATGCTCAGATATTGAGTTCCTAAATGAAAGCACTGGTGACTCTATTGTATGTATACAATATCAATAATGGATAAATGAATATCGCGCTCTCTAATATTGGGACAATTTTGGAAGTCACTGTATGTAGACACCAATAATAAAGAATTCAACACAACCACTTCTGGAGCTTAAAAAGCCGAGTGAGATTATAAAAAGTGGTAGATCTCCAGAATATTGTACTGTAGCAAAGGGAGGAATGAATCCAACTGTAATAAAGAACTGAGAATGTTGTGGGGAAGGTAGTGTAATCTGGAGATTTGGCCTTGCTTCTTGTTGTGTTTTATCAGTAGAGCCTCAATATGAGAGTCCTATGTTAAATCATGGGTAATAACCAAACCAAGATATTTAAATGGTATTACAGACTTTATAGGCTCGTTGTCATAATAAGTCGTAAAAATTGGGGGATGTTTCGTTTAAGTTGATAAAATGGTAATACATTGGTTCTTCCAATAATTACCGTTTGGGAATTTTCAGTATTCCATTGTTTTAATTTATTTAGTGCCTCATTAAGAGAAAATAATAATTGTTGAATACCAGAATTTGACGAGAGCAACGCCACATCATCAACTGATAGGATAGTTTTAAAAGAAGATACAGCTGGAAAAATAGAGGGGAGGTCGTTAATAAATACATTAAAAACGAGTGGTGAAAGAACCGAACCTTGGGGATCTCTCAGGTTTCTAATTATCGTAGCTGAAGAAATCCAGAATAGGAAAGAAAATAACTCCTATTCGATAAAAAGCTAGAGAGCCAATTCAACGATGGACCACGAATGTTGTAGAAATTAGCCAATTTATATAATAATAAATGAATCGGGACACCATCGAACGCCTTTCTGTAATCAATGAAAACAGCAGCTGCGAATTTATTATCTGCCATTTTAGAAGAAGCGAATTCCACAAGGTTATAACATGCGGTCTCCACATTCCTTTTTGGAACAAACCCGTGCTGGCTAATGTTGATAAGTCGATGGCCTAAAACAAACTAAGATATTCGAGAGAATAATAATAAATATTAACTAGAGATACGTCTCCAAGCATAGGTAATGATTTTTCAATTGAAAAATGGAAGGAAAAATTCTGCGATAGCCCAATTTGTAGAGGCATCGGCCATGATAGTCGAGGTTCCTGGTTCGAATACGGGTGGCAGAATTTTTCCTTCCATTTTTCAATTGTAAGATATTCGAATAAAGTAAAGTTTTACTTAACAAAATATAGAGGCTTTGTTAAGTCAAACAGCAATGGACAAAGTTTTATTCACAATAAAATATAAATACAGATATTTTATTCACAATGTGAACAAAGCAATCCTACATCTTGAGGAAAAAATGAATTTTTTTGGTGTTAAAAAATATCCTGTTCAATTTAGTTAAAGAGATAATGTCTCCTAAGTATAGAGATTCCCTCTTAAAAGGAAAGCGGACAAGTCCCAGTATGCAAATGTTTCGGTTTTTTTCATGAGAGTTTTAACTGCTTTTACATTAGAATAGCTAGAAATGATTTTGAAATCAAATTCTTTAAAATGCCACGTGGAAAAGACCTCACCAAAGATGAAATAATCGGAATTTGGAGGATGAAAGCTGCTGGGAAGACAGTTAAAGAAATATGCACAGAAATTAAAAGATCAAAGTCCCCTGTTCACAAAGTGATTGCTGAACACGGAACACCTACTGCTAAGTAGAGAACAGGACGTCCAAAGGGGACAACTGAGAGAGACAATCATCGCATCCGCCCTCTTGCTGCTACTGGGAAAAAATCCTTAAGAGAAATTTCACGTTAAATATGTGGAAATGTGTCGAAAGATACTGTCCACAGAAAGATTAAAGAAGATAAGCATCTGACTTACTCAAAAAAGATGATCAAATCACCTCTAACCAAACAGCACAAGATCGCATGAGGGGAGTGGGCAAGAAAACACATGGCTTGGACTGACGAATGGCTCAGAGTTATCTTTTCAGACGAAAAATAATGGAATTAAATGGTCCTGATGGGAATGCCTATTATTCGCATGATTCAAAACAAGAACTGACACGTTCTACAGCTGTCAAAGGAGATGGTAATATGGTGGTTTGGGGAGGATTTTCGTTCAATGGAACCACAAGTTTGGCAATTCTGAAAGGAAAGCAGAACTCTTCTACATATCAAAAAACATTATCATCTCATTTACTGTGTCACGCGTTTCCAAGCCAAGGAAGTTTTGGAACAGAAGCCAAACCATCGCCAGCGATCGTCATCGGAGAAGATCGACGAAGAAGATGCGACTGATGACGATAAAAACATAGATCGGCACGTGACTCAGGGCAGAAGGGAGTTTTTGGAAGCAGTTGGATGGAAGCGAGCGAGGGAGCAATAACAAGGATATGAGACGGCCTGGGGAAAACGAGGGCGACACGAGAGCACGGACTCATCGCGGTGGCAAAAACAGCCATACGCCAGTGAACGAAAAAGGTAACTTCCGAGGACGGAGAGAATCTACTATTTCCGCGCGCAAGGTGGTTTCTCGTTTATCCACCGAGTGGAGAAACACAAATTCCTTACGCATTAGCGGGGGCAGCAGAGATTCTCGGCCAGGGCCGTACCTAGAAATTTTTTTCGGGGGGTCTGAGGGGGACTGGCCCAAGTGAAGGGGGGTCCCCCATGTAACAGATTTAGTTGATATGGTGGCCACCTCCCGCGGGGGCCGGCCGGGCTGGGTACGGCCCTGTTCTCGGCCATACGTAAAACGGCCGGTTACCACGGCAAGAAATGAAGTCATCAAAGCCAAAGAAGACGCGGACTCGCCCATCAATAAGTTTCAACGCACGAGAGTTCCTTCTCCTCCCTCCGAAGGAACGAACGATGTAATTCGCCCGGGGAGATACCATTCCAGCGATGGCGAGAAACAAGAACCGCTTCAACGATTGATGGCGGAAAATCATCGAAGGTTTCCTCGTAAGTTTACGGCCTCAATTTTCCCTATTCCCTAACCGTGCTACGTATTTAGTATATGAGCGAGGCACCTGAAATTGCCGCTCGTTGCTTCGTCGAATTGACGACGTTGACTATTATCCCGAGTGAAATTATCGGAATATTCCCGTTCGGAATATCCACTTACACCCTCGAAACTATCGGCGGAATTGTGACATTGCTAATGGCAATTGTGACCGTTGAAAGTAATTTGATAAAGCCGAAAATCTACGCACATTGACCCAGCTTAAGTCTAGCGTTAATTTACTTAATTTAGAAATATTTCCTATTTAATGCAAGTTGCATTTTGGTGCTTTCAGTGCATTACAAAACTCCGCCCCGGCAAACCAATATATCGAAGAATCGACTCTCTTATCACGTCATTTGAATTTGTTTAGTGATTAAACTGCCTGTTTAAATTCCTTATCTCGTCAAGAGGGTTCAGGAGCTGTGAGTCCCTCAAGTTTAATTTTCCATCCATGTGTTAATGCGAGGAACGTTTTCCTGATAACATTAATATTGTCTATTCGTGACAGTTCACTTTACTTTCGTCAGTGCTGCTGTAAAGTATTCTTCCACTGCGTAAAATAATTTCTTAAATTATTTATTTTTCATATCGTTTTCTTATTCCTTGTCTTGTCCACGTGACATACTGCCAATTATAACGATTCTGGTTGGAGACGAAGTTGTTTTCCAGCAAGACAACGCCAGTATCAAAGTTGTGGCTGGAGTCAAACAAAATCACTGATGAAGTGGTCAGCAAGAAACCCCGATTTAAATCCCGTAGAGAATCTATGGGTTGTAATGACACGGGCTGTTTACGCAAATGGACTACAGTACACCTCTGTGAGTGAATTAAAAGATTCGATTGAGAAATGTTGGTATAATATTAAGCCAGATTTGCTGCAAAAACTCGTAACCTAAACGAAAGATCGGGTGTTTAAAGTAATCGATTCTGGTGGTAACACAATATAATTAAGTTATCAAAAATATTATTTTTTTTGATCAGTCTCTTTACTAAATAGAATAGTGCATTTTTTAACACCAAAAAATCCATTTCTTCCTCAAGATGTAGGATTGCATTGTTCACATTGTGAATAAGTTATATGTATTTTTATTTTTTTGTGGAAAAAAAAAACCTTGTCCGTTGCTGTTTGACTTAAGAAAATCTGTATACTTATGAGACGCACCTTACCAACTTAGTTGATTAACTACAACCAGCCGCTTCTCAGTGCCCATCAGTCAATTTGTTCAGAGGGGGAAGCAAAATAGTATTTAAGGGGTGATACTTTAACCTCTTCAGTCACCTTGGCAACATATGTTTCCAACTTGTATCTTGGACGTTTACCTTGTCAAAAGTGCGGTATTTTTTTATGTTTTGTAAAATTTCGTACTAAATAAATGACATGAATAAAATCTGTTGATTCTCTAATAAATATGTATATTTCGGTAGCAAATATAGCCATACATGTAAAAAGATAATAAAAAATGTTAATAAATAAAAAACTGCTGGTTATGTTTAATGTAACAGTATCAATATAATAAATGTAAAAACAAAATTTTTACAATCGAATTTAAGGTCTGTGTCTGAAGGGGCTACAAGAAACCCCGAAACTTAAGAATGAACGTGACTCGTTAAAAGAACGGATATTTATAAGAAGAAAGGACGAGACACAAAAACCCTGGAATATAATAGATAATAGTTAATAAATAAAAATGAAAAATAAAATAATTAACAAATAACAAAATAATAATAAAAATAAGTAAAATCA
>JAHWFO010111610.1:195308-220534 GCA_023313115.1 Rhysida immarginata | reverse complement strand
CTCAGTTATCGTTCATATTTGAACCCATGTTCATAGGACGTTTTGTGATTATCTTAACCTCTATAATACCCCCTTTAAGTATTTTACATTCGATGTAAATCACCCTGTATCTTATGCCCTTTCTCCCTCTTTTGCGATATTTTATGCTGATGATGTTACTCTCTCTTTTGCTGTTGTATCTGTCTTGAATTTGCAAAATACTATTAACCATTCTCTCTCTATTGTAAGTAAATGGAATTCCGCTAATCACTTGTTGTTAAATCTTAATAAAACCAAGTGCATGGTCTTTCATCAACGTAACAAGTGTTATGTTCCAGTTGACTTGCCTATTCTTTATAATTCTAAGCCTCTTTATCCTACTAGCTCCTTTAAGTACTTGGGTATTCATTTATCCCCTGACTTGTCTTGGAATACGCATACTAATGAGCTAGTTAAGTCACTCTCTAGAAGATTGGGTTTAATCTCGCGTCTTCACTATCTTCCTCCCACGATTCTATTATTATTGTAACATGCGCTGATTCATTCAATGCTCTGTTATGGCATTCAATTTTGGGGTTCAACCTCTAACTTCAATCTATCTCGGCTTTACCGAATCCAAAAATTTCTTAGAATTTTATTAAAACTTCTTAAATCTACGCCTGTTTCGCACTATTTTTCTTCTCTTGGGGTCTTGTCCGTTTATCAAATTTATATTTACAAGTAGTAACGTTTACCTATAAGGTAATTAATGGTCACTTAAAGCTCTCAACACCTTTTTCGATCCGGTATCATTTGGATTTTCATTCCTATGTTACTCGGTTTGTGAACTCGATCCGCCTTCTTGTTTTTCTACTAACCCCTGTTAATTTTTTTTCTTGTTTTTACTATTACTATTATTATTATTATTATTATTATTATTATTATTATTATTATTATTATTATTATATTAATTTTACTTTTTTTGTAAGCCTAAATTTGATTTTTGGTTATTTATGGATCTTTGCTTTGTTGTTTTTTTTTTATTGGCTTGTTTGTTACTTATCATTATTTTGGTTTTCTAATTTTTACTTATTTTATGTTGTTTCGTGTTTTTTGTGCTTTACCTTCTGGAGACCTAACTTGTCGGCCTATGGCCATACTGGCTCCGGCTAGGTAATTTTTGTAATGTTTTTTTGAAATAAATAAATAAATAAATAAATAAATAAATAAATAAATAAATATCCCATCGTAGGGCCTATCACTAAATGAGTGCACTGAAAAGGTTTTAAGACTCTTTTTAGCCAACCTTGAATATTTACATGCAGTGTCACTCCTTGGCTAATGTGAATGCAACCCTCATTTACTCCCTTCATTCCTGCACATGCACACTGATCTAGTACAGGTTGTCATCCCCGCAGTTAATAACAATAGAACTGCTGGACTCTGAGGCGCCACTAAATAATTTCCTTTGTCCAATAATGATTTGTGGACAGGACTGTGCAAAATGTCCTGCTTGACCACAGCAAAAGCATTTTCTATATTGGGACTAGAATTGACCCGATTGTCATTTTCAATCAAAATTTATTGAGTGACTGATTTATAGTCTCTATCATTTGTTTCAGTTGCATAATCTCCGTTTTATAATCAAAGTTGTCTTTCCTATCAAGTTTTTCAGGGCAATTGAACTCCTTCCCTCATGCTGGGTATCTTGGCGTTTAGATGATTTGGCATAGTTGTGATTGTCTGTTCATTTAGCTCCACACTATATGTTTTTGCACTCCATCTCCTCTGATTCTTGTGTGCATTGTACTGTTTCCTTGTATGTCTTTGGACATGTAACCATAAGAACCTTACAATGGACTAACAGAACACTGTTTTTGAATTGTTTCAATATCATGGTTTCATGGCTGCAGGACAATTCTTGATTCACATGGATGAATCAATTCATTGGCAGTTCGAGACGGTTTGCAAATTCTGCAACAGGTTCTTTACGATGCTGCACAACGTCGAATAGTTCTTTAGAATAATCCTGTTCAAGTTTCACTTTTCCAAAAATTTGGAGTAGGCATTCCCAGAATATGGCAAAATCCTCTATATCAAATAATTCAAATTCCACCGCTTTTCTAGCTGCATTGCCCTTCAACTTCGCTTTAATTATTGCCAACTTGACTTCATTGGTTTGTGATAGCACCTCTCCTATACTATCTTTAATACCAAGAAACCCTGATATACAGATGCCTGTCATCTCCTGCAAACATAGGAACAGCTCCTGTTTACGATGCCAAAATTGGAGAACAGATAGGCTCAGCACCTTCAGGAAGAGGCATTCTTATTATAATTATAAATACTTTTAAATTATTCTAAATGCCCAACAAAGTCAGCACCCCTTATTCCTGATTATCATATCTTGGCCATGTTACCATGCCAGGAGATTCCCCAGGATTTGATGATTCAATTTTGGAATGACTAAACAGACAATGTTGGGTAACAAAGCACAGGAAACTACTTACTTAAGTTTTGAAAAGAACATATAATTCCATAAATAGAGTCTGATAAATAATCTATAACATATAAAACAACGATACATATATGTCAATATGCAAGAACAGCAATATATCAATGTAAGATAAGCTTAATTAGTTACTTGAGGCAAATCAAGTTATACCATGGGCTTCATAAGAGTACACGAAAATACAGCGGATCTGTATCACGCAGATCATCATTAATTCACAATGTACTGCCTACAGGTAAGCCTGGGAAGGCATTATGTTCCCTTTTCATAATGAGGAGGAACACAATAACCTCAGCAGTTGACAGTTTGCACTCAAGAACAAAATTGCACTAAAGCCAATAATTTCTCCTGGCTTACTCACAAGGCCTATAAAATGTCACCTAAAGACCACTCCATCAGCACAGTTTCTCCAAAAAATGGAGCTCAGTCACTCACTACACCTCAATAGTTTATCCACATAAAACTAGAGGGCAGTGATACACAGTTGTACAGCATATGCATCCAAGCAAAGCAACTGCTTTTCGTATCAACTAAATTACAAAAAAAAAACAGAATACAGACCCATAACTCATCTGACAATGTTTAAAATACCCAAAAGCTCACAACTAAACTGAAATTATGCATTACCCGGACCGACCAACTTAAGTAGATTAACTACAACCTGCCGCTTCTCAGTGCACATCAATGAATTCAATAGATGTGGCCAAAGCAAAATTGTATACATTAAATTTCATTATAAAAATTCAATTTTCAGGCAATATTTGACTGGTAAATAATTAATGACCTAACTATTTACAACATACATTGGCCATTTAAGAATTGCCATATAAACTGCCATACCATCTATCTAGTACAGAGGGCCACCCCCTAAACTGCCATACCATGTTACCAAATCAGTCACATAGTAGTAAATTTAATTTTACAAATGTTTTAGCTATCAACCATTCTCCAAGAGGGAAAATTCTAATAACAGCTTAACCACTACAATGCTATTATGATCACAGCATAACAACACAAGGATGGCAACCAATTAATTAAAATTTACAATAGCCATCAGAACCTTCAAGGAGGAAAACCTCTGTGTTCTGGGCTGTATACATCACAGTCTGCTACATCTAACACAACTCAAAGTACACTAGCCTATCAACAATCATGGGACAACCCTGATTTGAATGAAAATGAGGCATTCCTTTGTAATTTCACTGTTGGCATTCTTCCCAGCACTACATAACAGAGAGTATGTTATTATGAGATGATGCTTGCGTGAATGCTGTAAGAATGTCTCAAAGAAAAGAGCTTTCAGACTTCCAAAGAGGTACAATTGTTGGGTACCATCTCGCAGGCAAAACTGTTAGAGAGACGTCAACCCTCCTAAACATCCCAAAATCGACCATTCACAACGTCATCCAGGCATGGAAAGAGAAAAGCACCACAAGTGTTCCACCTAGGACTGGAAGACCCAAGATCATGTCGGCCAGAGACCAAAGGGCTCTTCGTAAAGTGGTCACAGCAAACCGTCACACATCGCCCATAGAGTCGATGGGAACAACTGTGAGCACCCTGACTCTCACGGAATTCAAATTCTAATGCGAATTCCGATGACGTAAGCATTCGCTTTCACTCTCGGGTCTTCTGGCAATCAGGGAGAGAGAGACGAATGCGACGTCAGCAACAGCGTCAGAGCGATCATCACGTCCCGACCAATGGGAGCTTCGGTGGCGAACTGCGCGGGAGAAGGAGACGAAATCGAACGAGGAGAAGAAAAAGGAGTGCGCGGCCAAGGGAGAAGGACGCCGGATCCGTTCTCGACTTCGGGAAAGCAGATATCCATGGCAGCGATCTGTCTATGATAAACCGGCTGAGTGAAAAGGGAAGCAATTCGTCGGAGATTTCACGGAGTCCGTTGAAGAAGCCATCTGCTTTGCGGCCAGCGAACACGCCTTGCAGGCAAGCAAGCATGGCGGAGGTTTCGCCAACGTGGCAGCAGGAGAGCAGTGCCAGCAATTTTCCTCCACAGTCATGGATTCCTGAGTCGCCGCAAATAATGAGAAGTGCTATCGAGGACCGAACGACCATGTTAGTAAGTGTTGCTTTAATTGTAGGCAGTAATGCCAATTTGTTTAAAGCGGGCTTCAGTGAACTCCGGTATCGAGAATTACGTTACGAAACGATAGCACAAGGATTATGGCTGTATGGGTTAACGGCATATGTTCGCCAGGATTTAGGCTTTATCGTAATCCGGCCTAGTGCTTCGAAAGTCCGTTGGTGGCCTTAGCCTTCGGTCATTCTAATTGTAATAATTACACTGTGAGTTGTAAGGAATATTTAATATTTGTAATTATTTATTGTAGTGTCTAACTGTGCTAGTCATTTACGTTTAGCAACTATTTGATTTCTGAGTGTGGAGTGTTTCCACCAGTGGCTTTTTATTGTTAAAAGACTCTCACGAACTTGACTCTATAAATTGTGAATACTTTCTTTGTATTCACTGTATTGGTGTTTTATTACTGCTCTCAGACTTGGGTTGTAATACACATTCAAGAGACTTTGAACTGTCTTTATTAACTGTCAGAGCAAGATTCGGCTCTATTGATAATTCACGTTTTACTGTTGGAAGTAAATCATATTGTGAAGAAATATTGTTTGACCTATTTAGATTTGTTTAATAGGATTAAGGCTTTATTGCTTTTATGGGATAATTACATTAATTTTTGAATTAATGGTATCACTGTGGGCCGAGTTTAAGCCGGCTATAGATATGCTTTCTTATAGCTATTAAGTATTATGTTTGTTTACTTATGTAAGCTTAATAATTCATTAAGGCTGAGTGTTGATATGTGATATGTTACGTTATGTGCTCTGGAATTCATTAGCCAAATGGAGTAAACGTTAACAGGCATTAAGGACAATGAACTTTTTGCTACTCATTGCACTCTTTATATAAGGAGTTGAGTATTAAGAAATCATTCTTTTTTTGTGCAAAATATTCAAGTGTTGTTGGCAATGGTGCCATGTTGCACTTATCCTCTTATTCATTAGTATTCTTCATTAGAGAATTATGTTGTTATGGAACTTAAATATTTAATCCGTCTGAAATGTGATTGGCTTCAATGATTATGATACGAATTGTATTTATTAAGCAACGGGTTTGTTTGGATGACATTGGCTAGTATTAGATCAGTAAGAATTGTTTGATTATTTGCCATTTATACTTTATATACCCGAAGTGTTTCGTTTAAGGTTACAAATTCTTATTTCATTTATTGCTTTGAATTTATTTATTATCATCATGTAAACTTTATTTAATCATAAACCGTTCACTGTACGTGTTTCTAAGACTTCCACTGTGCTTTACTCTAGCCTCTTAAATTTTTACACGTTACATTGCAATGGGTTTTTATGGCAGAGTGGCAGCCCACAAACCTCACATCAGCACCAGCAACTCAGCGAGGAGATTGCAATGTTGCAAAGAGCGACGACACTGGACTCTGGATCACTGGAGAATGGTTGAATGGAGTGATGGGTCCCGCTACACCATCTAGCAATCGGATGGACGGGTTTGGGTATGACGAACGCCCGGCGAATTATCTGCCAAGCTGTGTTGTGCCCACGGTGAAGATCGGTGATTGTGTGGGGGTGCTTTTCATGGTATGGGTTGGGTGCAAACGTTTCAGTTGACGGACATCTAAACACAGAGCGTTACCAACACATTCTGGACAACGTAGCACTCCCATCTCTCTGGCAGCACTTTGGCAATATGGCCCTTGTCTGTTTCAGCACGATAACGCACCTTGCCATAAAGCAAGGGCTGTAGGCACATGGTTTGATGAAAAGCGGGTTCGAGAACTTGACTGACTTGCCCAGAGCCCCGATCTGAACCCCATCGAACATCTGTGGGGCGTGTTGTAACGTCGATTGCGCCCTTGTGCGGAACGCCCGAAATCCGTGATCGAACTGTCCAAGACACTTATGGCAGAATGGCGAAAATTACCTGTCAAAACGTATCAAAAACTTCTGGACAGTATGCCGCAGAGAGTAGAAGCTGTGATAGCAGCAAAAGGTAGACCAACAAAATACTATAATATGTATATTTTTGAGTGTTTCTATTAAAGTGATGGTGTCCCATGACTTTTGATAGGGTAGTATACATTGCATTGGGTATTATCCAGTTTTAGATCACCAAGACACATTGTCTATAGCATGCTAGCAATATAGTGTACATTTTAATTTCACACAGCAATAAGCTGACTGCAGAATAGACTTTTGGCCACTCGACACCTATATATACGTTACTTACCCGAGATATCATAATTCCACAATGTTTAGTGTTTTAGAAAGGATGATTGCTGATTATTCCAACCTATATCGCTACGCTTACTGAATGTCACGATCTTTTATATTAGCAGCTTAAATAAAAACCTTTATCAAACCCAGAGTGCTAAGTCGTGTCAGAGAAAGTGGGAGGAGTCACGTTTTAATTTTGAAATATTTATTGACAAATATTCAAATAGAATTTCCTTTACAATTTAAAGGATAAAGTCACACAATAAATTATTTACATTTAACTGAATGATTATTATTAAACAGAGTGCGCCTAGTAATAAACAATTACAAAATCCGTTAATCTAATGGAGTTTCTTCCTCGAGCGAGCTGGTGAGGGATGGCAAGAGCAAAGACGATACTGGCACCGCGCAACGTGAAAGCGGCGACCACGAATGGTAAATCGACGGGCGGCCGTGCCTACTCAAAGAGAGAAAAGAAAATATGAATTAATTAATACGGTGCCACAAGAGCAATGAACTAAATGAACGATAGATATAAAGAAAGATCGTAAAAAGACTTGGCAAGAAATTAACTGACGGAAATTCACATTATTAAGCACCCTACCGTACACCGTAATATTTGAAGCCAGGTATAGCTCACACAGCAATGAAACTGCTATGTGCCGACCACCTGAGACGTAGAGCTGCTTATCAAGTGATGACACAGGGCCCTTCCGGAGAGAAAATGGGTTACTGTATGAATCGTCCGAATCAGTCTTCGCCTCGTATTTCTTCTCAATAGGCTCGGGAAGTAGGACGGACCCTTGTTGCACCTCTCTGTCGTAATGTAGGGTAGAATAATGGTCCACTAGGATGTCGTCCGCGAGCTGTGCAGTGTCCCTCGGAGAAACGGAACTCACGTCGGACCGAAACGAACTATCTACCAAACTTCTTCGCTTCTGGCGCTTGCGTCCCTTGAATTCCGAATGTGTCTTCTCCTCGCAGTGGGTAGCCCGGGAGAAATGATCCTTCAATGAAAAGTCAGAATTAAAATTGTCTTTAATTTTATCTTGCCTTATATGCCGATTCCCACAGTGGCATTCTGATCGGGATGAAGCAAGGTTGTTAAAGAGAAGGTGGCCTCTATCGGGGTGATCGATGGTCATTGGCTGCTGACGTGTGACGTCAACTGGAAGGTTGGAGCAGACGAACGCCATAGAAAACAATAGGGAATAACGGGGGACCCTTATTTTCCACCTATTTCTACTATCTATCACCAATATAAATGGAAAAAAAAACATGCCAAGGTTTTATATAAATAATTTATTGGAATAATATGTGTTTAAATTTCTGAGATTGCAAATAACAGGCCTATTTATATACATTTAGCACTGAAATACAAAAGCAAATACTGCAACAGCGAGGCCACCTCGTCAAAGCAATTCTTCAACGATTAACCTGTTACAGTGTCGAGAGCTTCTTGACGTTCGAGGAAAGAAGCCGAAGAGATCCTTCCTTGTAAAATGGGTAGGTTACAGAAATCCCACGTGGGAACCTGAGAAAAACCTTCATAGATGCCGGGGTCTTATAACTCAGTTTTTCGAAAATCAACGATCCGGAAGGACTAACCGCAACAAGCCTGCACCTCTAAACAGCATCATCTCGCAGGAAGATCTGCGTTGGAGGCAGGCGAGGATGTCACGGAATTTTAATGATTCCGATGGCATAGTCGATCGTATTCGCTCTAGAATATTTTATAATTCGGAGCGAAAGCGAAATCTTCAGCATCATGACGCAGCAACCATGACGCAGCAACCAATGAGAGAGGAGCGAGGTTTTCAACTGCAGTCTCGAAGCGAGAGCAGAGACGGAGAGATAGAAGGAGTTTGGCGTCTACCGATGAACGATCGAGGAAAAAGAAGCTCCTGGCCACGAACGACGGAGGGCATCCAGACTACTTGGTCTTCGTTTCGCCGGAGGAGAAGGCTCGTCCTCAAGTCACCGCAACGGAGACGCCTACGGAGGCGGCGAGTGCCTCACTGTGCAATACATTGCCGTGCGGAGAAGCTCAGTTGGCGGAGATTGCTTACGAGGCAAAATGCGAGACTCCGCGACATGAAAAGTGCCCGACGACGGCGTTCGACGTGCTGCCTCGTGTGCTGAGTGTTACGGTCGCCGACCAGGGTTTCATCTTGGTGAGTGTTACTTTTTCAGTAGGCTGTACGGCCGCATTGGTTAGAAAATCCTTCCCGGAGTTAAGTTCGCCGTGACATGCATTTTTACACTCTGGTGTGTGGTCTTTGGCCCGGAGGCATGCGAGCCTATTTTTCGAGCCATTTCGGCTTCGTTATCATTAAGTTTTAAGTGAAGTGCGTTCTACTGTTCGTAGAAATTACATCTTGTGTCAAGTTTCTTGTCTTGTGTTTTAACGTCATCATTTCAACGTATTTTATTTAGCCAGTTATTGTATCAATTCTTTATCACAGGTCGCTCTTGTGACTTGAAGTCGCCGAAGTGAAAAGATTTCTACAAAGTGTGTAATTTGCTGTATTCCATACTGGTTGTAATTTTAATCTTAATGGACTCCCCCGGACTTTGAACTTTTACCGATAGTGACTTTGTGATAAAATTTATTTATCTAGTTCGTGACCTCACAAATTGGAACATTTTAATTCGCGAGTGCGCCGTTCTATGATTTCGTATGCTCTTGTGTTCGCTGCGAAATTTCTGTGAATTGTTACTGTAAAATTTGTGTAACTGCCTAATTGAATTCCATTACACATATTTTGTTTAAGCCTTTGTATGTCATATTGTTTGCAAAAGGTTTTACACGTTAGCTGAGATTTTGGCTCTTATGTAATTCTTTTAAAAAACCGACCCAGTTAATTTGCTGTTTTTCTATTTTGGCTTATATCAGGTGTCTAGTATTAAGTGATTTAACTTTTTAGCTAATAGGCTATTGTTCTTTGCTTTAGCAGCTTCAGCTGCCTAATTTGATGTATAGCAGTATTTTCCTTTTGAGGTCTTTTATACTTTAAGCTTTATGTGCCTTCGTTTAGCTTATAAGCTTTGTTTTAGTTATCTGACTGAATTGTAATGTAAGGGCTTACGTTTAAGCCTATGATGTAATTTACTGCTAGGTTAAGTGTGCCTTGAAGGTTTGGCTTATTTACAAGATTAATCTTTAAGTTTAGGTTTATCTTGCACTGAGGTGCAGGTAAGGTTAACCTGTTCATGCTTATCTTGAACCGTTATTTAATTGCATTTTTGTGATTAGTGTTCCTAATTTATTTCTTTTGCAAAGAGGTGCCCATTTGACTCCTCATTATCTTTTGCTACTTTTACTTTGTTTTCAATAAACTTTATCCTTTATTTACTCTATTTTTGTGTACTGTTACATGCTATTTTATTTCCACTGCGCTACTCCAAATTTTAGCCTAAATACATGTGACATACAGTATTCAGTCATTTAGCATTAAGTGCTAGTACAGCATTAAAACATCTGCCGATAAATGTATAATTGTAAAAATATGATAGGAAGAAAAAAAAAGTAATGCCTACATACCCGATTGCTTTCTGTTTGAGTCTGACCGAACACTTTCGTTTTGCTCATATTACAATTTGAGAGTGAAAGTGTATCCCACCTCGTCGTTTTTCCCAACGTGGTTTACAGAGTCTTCAAATGAATCTGAAGCCACTGAACAGTTTTAATTACTTGGTACGAGTGAAGGAGGTGAAGATGAAAGCGAAGAGTATTGTGTATATTTTATTTTCTAAACTTCTCTCTCAGGTTTCAAATTTTCTCTTAACTTTCGATTTTCTCGTAGTGCAATCTGTTGGATTTTTGCATTTTAACACTCGTATCAAGAGCAGATCTCCTGCTCAGGAATTCTCCTGCTCGTTATGAGTGTGCTCTTTTTCATTATAAGAAGCGGTGGGGGGTTTGCTCATTTAATGAAATTTTGCTTGTATCTATTGCCATGAGAAGAATAAATGCATGGAAATATAATAAATTCACTCTAGATTATAATATTGGACTAAAAATAATAAATAATTGCGATTATTATTAGCAAAAGCACATGGAACTCCAGCTATCTCAGCTTTGTTATGTTAAAAGGGACGGATCGCCTTCCAGGTGACGTCACAATCCCAGAAGGCAATGCGAGTGGCCTCCACCTTCTTTTTAACAACCTTGGGGATGAAGCAAGGTTTTCTCGTGCCTAGGTCGGTAGACGAGGCATGGTTTCTTCAGCTCTGCTGCATCACCTTTCTGCTTCGTCATTAGGCTGGGGTCGGCACACTTTTTAACCTCCTCCTTCTTTACCTTTACTTTATATCTACTCTTAATCAGCTCATTAGGCATTCTTTTACCGGGTGTCCCAAAAATGACTGATGGATTTTGAAAATCAATAAAAAAAAGACGGAATGCGATAGATATGTATCGTTTGCAGCCTTATGCTTAGGAAATCAGGGAATTTTATCCCACCAAATTTCAAATTTAGTTAACATTTCTACCAAGAGATGGCGCTGCAGGCGATCTGTAAAAAGCTGATAGCGTGTGCTGTTGAGATTGCAAGTCCGCTCTACCAAAATTGTTTTTTCAAACGGGGGGTTACATTGAAAATGTCATTGTTTAGTTTTTTGCAACAGTCCTTGCAACATTTTCATACCGGTTTTTAATTTTTCATAGTTTTCAGCGCCACCTGTGGGTGAAAATGTTAACTAAATTTGAAATTTTGTGGGATAAAATTCCCTGATTTCCTAAGCATAAGGCTGCAAACGATACATATCTATCGCATTCCGTCTTTTTTTTATTGATTTTCAAAATCCATCAGTCATTTTTGGGACACCCAGTTATATAACACCAATGAGAAATCTTTATTTTCCCTTTTGGCGTTGTGGAATGTTCTATTCTCGCTGAGGGGCTCCGGGCTCGCTCTCCACTTTACCTTCCCTCTACGCCTTGCTTTTCGTTCGCGTCGGCTTTTTGCCAGCCCGACTTCGCGTGTTATGCCATCAGATTGATCATTATGATTTAATCTAATCTGACGGCATGACACTGAACCATGACGATCCTGATATATTTATCTTTGAAGATACTGATGTACTTGTTCTATAACATGACCCTAACATCAAAGAAGAGCCGTATGTCTGCATAAAAATAATCCAGACAAGGATGCAGCCTAAGTTCTGAAGTAAGTAAATTCCATATGGTCAGCCCTTGGTCCATGTGATCGTCATCGCAAGACGGCTACATAAGCATAATGATTAACAATCCTCTACTATCGTCCATATATTTCATCAAAAAACGAATTCCTGCATTATAAGCTATCAACTTGATTGTTACCGTTCTATTCGACAACAGTACATTCATTAAAATTGGCAAAAAATAGTTTGCAGTAAATAAAAATTGCTATATTTTCTCATAATTTTTAAATTTGTGCTATTCAACTTATTTAAAAAAAAAACAAACTATATACAGGATGAGTCTGTAACCCTGTCACAAACGTTTAGAGGAGATGGTATGGATGTTTCTAAGCAAAAAAGTTCATATGAACATGGTCGAATATGAACGATAACTGAGATATGAACAGAAATAAAAATGCTGCCACTAAGATCAACAAGTTAATCACTCGAATTCTATAAGACTTAGGATAATGAAGTTTGGGGGAATGACAGGGTATATAAAACTGTGTATACCGTTAAAATTAGATCGAATTCTAACGAGTAGTTTCGGAGTTACGCAGTCAACATCGTAACACGTGCTCACATGTGAGTACTAACCACCACATGTTACGATTTTGACTGCGTAACTCGGAAACTACTTGTTGGAATTTGATCAGATTTTAACGGTATACACAGTTTTACGTACCCTATCTATAACCTGAGTTATTTGCATAAACTTTGCCTTGCATTGTTGGTCATGAGATATTTCTCATTAATGTACCTTGCGATAACATGAATATCGATTCTTTTATCAATAATTTTTATTTTTACGAAATCTGAGGTAGACAGTGACCTTCCTCATGGTTTGAAAGAAAAGTATGCAAAATTTCATCAAGCTCGGAATAAAACTGTAGATTTGTATAAGAAACAAAGATGGAAAAGTTTGTGCAACAATAGGTATCAACAATGGTATCAATACGCAATTCACAAACACTCTGCACAGACCAACAATATATATCTCATGACCAACAATGCAAGGAAAAGTTTGTGCAATATAGATAAGTTTCAATTGTAACAATGCATAGAATACCTGTTATTTAGGCTTTTCTTAGAAAAGAGAGTTCTTAGTACTTAATAGTTTCTTGAAAATCTTTAAAAATGATCAGTAAGTGGAGATAATGGAGAGTTAGCACACTATTGAGAAAGAGTAGAAAGACAACAGAGGAAGCACTATTGATTCAGCTATTATTAAACCAATTTTGGAAAGACGACAGAGGAAGGAGTCCTGTAGCTCCGTGCTGTATTGAGCAAATGGTAAGCAAGTAAATAGAAGAATCGGAGACCGCTAAACTACACAAATTGATGAATAGCCAAGTTTTGCTTGAAGACATCGAGAGAGGAGTGGGAATTGCAACAACATCAAATGTATATCTAAAGTAAGATTACGTGAGTAAGAAATTATTTAGAGTAGCAATGGCCTCCTTGGAGAGATCCATCCATTGTGAGCCTTTGAAAAAAATTTTTTCGAATTTTTATTAAGAATTTTTACTGTAATAATTCTAAGCGTTTTCATGTGTTTATTTTTAAAAATAAAATTGGTAGCGAGTTTACAACACAACAAAGGGAGAACAGAGTTTCCGACTAGTTTCGCCATTTATTCCCAGCTTTATCAAGGATACACACAAGAGGACATAAGCCTTGACATTACTAACCTTTATCCTAACATCCCTGTCCCAAGAAACCCACTCTATCCTTGGAAACCTCCTGCTCTCATCCTCCTTTCCCGCTCATGACTACGTCGACCTAAACTCTATCCTCACTGTCATTTTTAATCAGAATTACCTTTCCTTTAATAATACCTTCTATTCCCAACCATCCGGTTTAGGAATGGGGTTCCCATTAAGTAGCTTCCTTTCCAAAGTGTTCCTTCACCTTTATCTCTCCCCTCCTCTCTAACTCCACCAATTTTTCATACATTCGATACGTTGATGATATCCTAATTATTTTTGATTCCCGTTTTACCTCACCCGTTGACATTGATAACCTTTTCAACACTTTCTCACCCCACATCCAGTTCACCTTTGAAACCGAATCTAACCGCTCTCTTCCATACCTTGATATCCTCATCACTAATGACCCCTCCAACCACCGCTTTTCCTTCTCTGTCTACCGTAAACCCACCACATCATCTAATTTATTCCATTGTTCCTCTTCACACCCTCCTATCCATAAACAAGCCTCCCTCATTTTCTTCGTCGACTGTACCCTCAAGTTATCCCTCAGTCCTTCTTCCCGTGCCACTGAATTCCAAACTATACGCGCACTCGCCTTAAAGAATGGCTACACTACTTCCACCTTCTCTCGGATTCTACAACGAAGAAAACGTGCCCTCTCCAACGCTAAACCTCCTCATCCATCCCTATCCAAGAAATGGGTGTCCTTGCGATTCATCAGCCCTCATTTTTACCGCCTTTCCGCCTTCCTCTCCTCACTCGGCCTCCAAGTTTCCTACCGCTCATCGATCCCATGCTTTCGCTCTCTTAATCCCCCCAGCCAAACAGACACCGACAATTTCTACCGTTCCAGAGTTTATAGATTAAACTGTGGATTTTGCGATAAATACTACAACATGTGACAATAAAGTTCGGTGAATGATGGCATATTGAGAGTGGATTGCTCGCTTAAAGTAATCCCCGTCGATGGTAATGCACTTCTGGGAACGCCTGTACAAGTCCTGGAAACTCCTGGCGTAGTCGTTTTTAGGAATAGCCTTCAGTTGGATGTCTGGCCACTTCGGGGGACGTCTTCTACGGTATTCCGGCCTCCTCGGAACCGTTTAAACCACTCATAAACACACTTCAAAGTAATAGCACTTTCTTTGTAAACTGTTGTCATCATTTCATGAGTCTCTTTCGTTCGCTGATCCATTTTGGGTTTCGACTGCGCGTAGTACGCCTTCGCTCTTCAATGTTCTGCTTAAACACAATAAACACACTCGCAGCGCTGATTCTCTCAAATTTGTTTAAACATGTCTCGAACTGTCTGGGGCAGGATACGACGTTGGTGCACTCTTACGACCGTTAGCAATTTGACGTCATTCACCGAACTTTATTGTCACAGGTTGTATATAGGCCTGTCGACCCGCAATTTCAATAAGCGATTCAAAGAACACATGGACTCCTACAAGAAACAAGATAATAATTCAAACTACCCGATCCACTTTGCCCGTACGGGACATGCCTCAAAAGAGCAAAGTGAAATTATGACCATTCTCCATCTATGCAACGACCCATTCAAGACCGCCACTCTCGAAACTATTGAGATCTTTAAAGCTAAGATCTCCTCTCCAGATCATCTCAATTGCCAAACCGTTTTGGATATTTATTCTATTTAAAATTTTTTATCTGATATCTTGTAATTTTTCAAATTTGTATATTTACTTTCTTTTCCATTTCTTACTGATACCTTAGTTTATGTTAACTCTGGATGATACTTCTACTAGGTCCGCGTTTTCAATTTTGTTTGCGTTATGACTTCACTTTTTTCTTTATATTTCAATCAATTTTCCTCTCAAGGTTTTCTTATAATTTCATTGTTATTGGTTCCCTTATCCAACCATTCTCCTATCAAATGTCGCCACTGTATAATTTTTTATTTACTATTTGTTATTTCTTCATCCAGCCATGTTCTCATTCTGTACCATATTTTCTGTATATAAAGGCTTATGTCCTCTTGTGATAAAGCCGGGAATAAATAGCGAAACTATTCGGAAACTCTGTTCTCCCTTTGTTGTGTTGTAAAGTCTCTGCCAATTTTTTCGATAGCAACACCATTATGGATTGTTTATTTTTAAGATATTGCAAAATTTGATCCAAAAAAAAAGTCCGAGCCACGCCAGACTTGGTAATTACCCTCCCTGAATTCCACCCCCGTAATTCCGACCCCAGTGTACCAATCAAAACCAAACTAAATAGTACAGATGGACATGCCCATAGTAAGCTACATTCTGAATTTCAACCTTCTACCTCAAAAAGTGTAGAAATTATGAAGGGTTACACAGTTAAGACATTATAAAACCAATACGTAGCTCCATTCTTCGGCTACTTAATAATATAGATTATGAGCACTTGAGCAATCGTGCGTCGACAAAGCGATTTCACGTGCGTGCGCCGATGTCAGTAATGCTTAAAAGAAGAACAGAAAGTAACAATGTATTCCGTCTTGACAAATCGATTGTTATATGACATGCCATTATCGTTGTATTCTTTACACTCACTGTTTTAGCACGTGAATTCGACTTGAAGGGGTCCACGAAAAATTCTGAAAAGTTGATACGGCCGAGCTAAGACTTTGATGGTCATATTTCTGAAAACAGAATTTGAAAAAGTTAATTCGTTTTCGAGTTATCGTGCAAACGGCGGACGGCCGGACGGACGGCCGGATAAACGTACAGACCAAGGGCGCATTCTTATAAGTAGCTTTTATGCTAAAGCTCCTAATAATCAGCTTACATTGAATCTAAATAGGGAAAACACTTTAAACTTGACAAAGGCAGACAAGACAAGCATTGACAAAAAAGAAGTGCTGGTTAATAAAATCATTAACGCTGCGCAGATGTTACTTAAAGCCTTTACCCATAGATGGATTGGATTCTAGTTTACTTGTCCAAGCAGGTGGGTGTAAAGGTACGCCGACCAAAAGCGTTCAGATCCATTTTGATGTTGACCGCCAACACTGGACTATGTACTTCGTCAACCACAGGAAACAGAGTTGAAATAGCAGACAGCCTTTTTCACGGAGAGCATAAAAACACAATTGAAGCAAAAAAATGGTCCGATGGCCAAAAATAATGTCTTGATAGTATATGTTTTACCAACTCAACAGCAGGTAAATTGTGTAGGCTGCGGTTGCCATGCCATTGCAACAGCTGTTGAAATTTTAGTGGCGGATGGCAATCCCTGATCCAAATTTGACATACAGAAAATGCTTCAGCACCTTGTATTTTTTTTTTGGAATAAGAAAACATGCATCCATTTTCCAGATCTGCAAGGAAATTGAAAGGAAGAACGCCCAAACAGACGAAAATCTTTATATATAAAAATTCAGGCAGGGTGCGTCTGTAAATGTTCTAAAAACTTTTGAACCACTTATCCGATTGAGCTAATATTTGCAACATACATTCCTTAGGTCCAGAGTAAGGTTTACATGTCCCTAAAGTAGGGGGGGAAGGGGTAAAAATCATATATCTTGGTTTATGTTTGTTTGTTTACCCAAGAGATGGCGCCAGAGTTTATCTTTTCCTTGAAACCGGGACTGGACTAACTGCGCAGAAGCAGGACAGCAAAAAAACTTCCGTTTTTTTCCTCCGGATGTGTACTATTGTTTGTACATTTCAAGGTAGGAAACGTAAGTTTTTTTGCTGTCCTGCTTCTGCGCAGTTACTCCAGTTTCGGTTTCATTGGAAAGGTCTATATAAAAATTTAGGGTGCGTCTGTAAATGTTCTCAAAACTTTTGAACCACTTATCCTTTTGAGCTCATACTTGCACCAGATGTTCGTTAGGTTCAGGGTAAGGTTTACATGTGGCGATTGTCAGGCCCAAAGGGGAAAGGGTAAAAATAATGATACGCGCGGACCAACAATGGGTGAGGTCAAAAATGCTAACACCGAGTTGAGTAGGGGCCATCCATAAATTACGTCACACGTTAAGGGGGAGGTAGGGGGTCAACAAAGTGTGACATCGTGTGACAAGGGGAGGGGACGAGTCATAAGCTTCGTGACGTCACATGTATAAATCAAAAGTATTAAAACTCTAAACTTCAACTCTAAAGAAAAACTTTAAAATATTACCAACTCTGTCAATATAATAATACGAGAGTGAATCAGAAAGTAATTTACACTCTGAAACAGTAAAAACAGTTGTAAGTTAAGATCTCATACACACCAAAAGGGATAATTGCCAGAAACTGTGGAACAACTACGACCAAATAAAACCGGAGAAACCACGATTCCACAACGAGACTTTTTTTTGCACAGATGCGCATTTCAACGGCCAAGCCGTCTTCGTCAGCGTGATACAAGATGATCAGAAGCCTGTTCTGATGTAGTAACAGGTTAACACAGGGTTTATATAGCAAGAGATTATAGCAATTAACCAATCTAAGTAAAACAGTTATATAATGACTACTCAGGAGACAAAAGTTTTGAGAGAATAAAAAAATAACGGTCGTTTATAGTAGCTACAGTCGTTAATAGAGTCACAATTACGTTTATAATGCTCACGTTTCGTTTATAATGCTTAGAGTTTGGAGAGAATCTAAGTTTCGTTTATTGTAGCCGTTGCCTGAGATTCTTTCTTCCTTGTTAAATGTTTTTTGAGAAGTAGCCAGTCTGAAACGTTTAGAGGACCATTATCTTGTTTAGTAACTTCTCTCTTTCTTCACTGACTATTTCGTGGGATTCCAGAAAGTTCAGTATTCTTGGGTTACTTGTACTGTGTAAGTTTTGGAAGTCCTTCTTGTCGTAAGTGTTTCTGATCCAATATGTGGTCAGCGAATCTCCCATTTCTGACACTAGCCAAATGTTCTCCAACTCGGGTTTTGATGTCTCTTTGCCTCTACCCGTATTAGACTTGTGATAAAGTCTATTACAGGCAAACGCAAAGAGACATCAAAAACCGAGTTGTAGAACATTTGGCTAGCGTCAGAAATGGGAGATTCGCTATTTCCAGATTCGTTGACCACATACCGGATCAGAAACACTTTCGACAAGAAGGGCTTCCAAATCCTACATATCACAAGTAACCCAAGAATAGTGAGCTTTCTACATATTCACCCAACAATTGTAAACACTTGTCTGAACGTGAAATTAACTTTTCCATGCCGCTGCGGTAAAAATCCGCTCCAGCGTTTCTCAACCATGTCAGCACACTCCCATAAGAAACACTAAGCGTTCTGGTGATTTCTTTAATTCTGATTCGTCGATTGTCCAGAATCATTAACGCGGGCAATGTGCTCGAGAGTGTTGGACGTGGATGGTCTTCCTGTGCGGTATTCGTCCGTCAAATCTGAGTGCCCATTTTCGAACTGCTGGCACCACTTCACAATTGCATGACGAGAAATAACATTATCCCTTAGACACCGCAAATTTCCTTATGGATTTCAGTGCAATTTAAACCTTTCGCCCACAAGAAACAGATTGCTCCGCAAATCTCCAACTTGGAGTGTACAACCAGTTGTTGCGCCATGACAACAATACTCTTGTGTACGCAGTAAACACGTGAACACGTTGTAATTATAGACATCCTTAAAAAAGGCGAATGATGTCGGCCCTCTTCGACCACAGATGGTGCTGAGTGTAACTTTCTTTTTGATTCACTCTCGTATTATAAGGTTTAAATTTGTTTATATCACCTTTTAGCATACGAGTTCACGCTCGCTTTACTTTTAGGTCAGCGCATCGGCCTCCTTTGGGACATGCCAGGGGCGAGTTTTTGGACATGAGATCGCGGTTTAGTAAGCATCGCTCATACGTCAAAATTGCGTAATATCAAAGCCTTCCAATGGTAATTTGTCTGATCTTACGCAATTTTGACGTATGAGCGATGCTTACTAAACCGCAATCTCAAGTCCAAAAACTCGACCCAGGAAAGAATTCCTTTAATAAACGTTGACGATGTTATTTTTGGATGAAGATGGTGTTGACACATCGAATGTTCCTAACATTATCCAAATCGAGAACGAAGAAACTGATATGCATAGTCATAAATAATATAAAGGAATGAGTTCAAGGTCCATGGACACAAGATGAGTAAATTTTGATCGTTCATTTGATTGGTTATGCTTTGTAAATTTTCTATAATGTTTGATTTATTGTTGATTTTATGGAAAAGATTTTAAATAGAAATATATAAATAATTTATGAAGTGCTGTTTTAATTTAATAATTTCTAAATTTAAAATAGCAAAATATGTGACGTCACCCCAAGGGAAGGGGCCCCCTCCAAAAATCATGAAATTCGTGTGACGTAATTTATGGATGGCCCCTTAGTGAAGAAAGCCATTGTTGCTTATGATAGTCAACAATACGTTAACAATCGAGCAATAATCAATGCTTCACCAACCCAACTCGGTATTTGCATTTTTGACCTCGCCCAATGTATGTCATGTCCTACAATGCAGAGTAAAGTTTCTGCAACAATAGGCCATAAAAAATTACTTTGGCTATGGTCATGGATGAAGAAATACAGGATGGGAAACTCCATTGTTTAAAGCGTGATTTTTTTTTATCACTGGCGCTCTCTAGCCATTTGCGTGGGCATTACTCTCTGTCCAGCAGACAACTCTACTTTTCCTAATTGGCCTCGATGGCTCAGTGGTTGCGTGATCTCCTCTGATCAACACCTCCTAGACAGAAGGCCTGATAACGGAAACGTCATACATTGTTACATCATCATTAGTCGATCAAATTTAGGGCTTATTATTGGTAGAAATAGGATTAACAATGGTCGACTAATGATGATGTAACAGTGTATGACGTTTCCGTTTTCAGGCCTTCTGTCTAGCTGGTGTTGCTCTGATGCCCGTAGATGTGGCTTCGATCCCGGCCGAGGACGACGAGGATTTTTTCAGGGGGGAAAATACTATTATATAAAAGAAAGAGCGAAAAATGTATACACTCATTCATTCATTCATTCATTACGAAATCTCCAGAACTATGAAGCCTACAAACTTGAAATTCGGCAGGTATATTTCTCTCGGTTTCTAGGTGATAGAGGGATAAAATCTAAGCAACATTTACTCGTTTCATTTTTTTCTCTGGGGCATTGTTTTTGAGATAAAAAAGTTGAAATCCTACCTACAGGAAACAGTTGTTTGAAATCTGTGGAGACAATTACAGATATTGGCATACAAGACACCAGTGGGATCCGATGAAGAGCTGGTAGCCGGAATCGCCATAGCTCTTCGTATAATCGTTCTGCGTATTGGAACTTTTAAAGTTTTGAACCCAATTTCATCAATGAAGACAAAGAGATAGAGAGTGGGTCTTGAAGACATTCCTATTCTACTTTTTGAAGGTCTTTAAGAATCCGAAATCAAATTTCAGAAATTCAAAATTTTAGTGCAAAAGCAAAGTCTTGGGGGCAGCAGTCATATGCGGCAGAGTCTGTGAGTATTTATTGAAAAATATTGTATTTTTGAAATTCTAACTTCGGATTCTTAAGCACATGAAAAATTAGAATAGGAATGTTTGTAAGATACACTCTCTATCTCTTTGACTTCGTCGATAAAATTGGGTTCAAAACTTTAAAAGTTCCACACTTTTAGGGCTTCTATCTCCTAAACGGTTGGATCAATTGAAAAAACACCAAGAATAAAAAATTTCTTGAAAACTGTGAACAATCTGAATATAAGATTAAAAATAGGGGTAATTATTTAAGATTTCAAAGTACCCCCCCCCCCAGTTAATGAATTTCCCCCACGAAATAACTCACTATTGATTATGGACATTTTTTTCGTATAATGCTTAATTTCCGATATATCTGCCATGTTACCAGACTTTTTGACACCCTGTATATCAAACAACTTGGAATGACTTGTCATGAGTGAATATAAATTAAAATTATTGATAGTCTAAATTGGTTCAAAAGCACCTGGGATTTAGTGGAACCACTGTGGTTCACTGAAACTTTCTATGCTAATATGTGGCATGTAATATATCAAAACACTTCGAATGATGTGTCATGAATTTATATATCGTAATGATAATCCAAATTGGTTCAATGCTACGTGGTTTAATGGTATCATTATGGTTCATTGGAAGTTTCAATGCTAAGATAGGATATGTTATATATCAAACAACTTGGAATGACATTTCCTCAATGAATACAACGTAAAAGTAATGATAGTTATAATTATTTTAAAGGCAGCTGGTTCTGTGGAACCATTATGGTTCATTGGGATATTTAAAGCTGAGATATATGAAACAACTTGGAATGGTGTGTAATGAATGACTACAACGTAAAATTAATGTTAGTCGAATTGGTTCGAAGGTGCCTGCTTTAATGGTACCATTATGGTTCACTGGAACTTTAAATGCTAAGATATGGCATGTTTTATATCAAACAACTTGGAATGATCTGTCATGAATGAATATAAACTCAGATTATTGATAGTCGATATAGGATGAAAGGTGCCTGGTTTAGTGGAAACATGGTTTAATGGAACTCTCAATTCTAAGATATGGCATGTAATGTATCAAAAATCTTGGATTGATGTGTAATGATGAATACAACGTAAAATTAAAGATAGTCGAATTTGGTTCGAAGGCACCTGGTTTAGTAGAACCATTTGGGTTCATTGGAACTTTCAATGCTAAGATATGGCATGCAATATATCAAATAACTTTTTATGATGTGTCATGAATGAATAAAACTTAAAGTTATCGTAAGTGAAAATAGGATTAAAGGCACCTGGTTTAGTGGAACCAGTGTGGTCCATTGGAACTTTCAATGCTAAGATATGGCATGCAATATATCAAACAACTTGGAATGATGTGTAACAATGAATACAACATAAAATTAATGATAGTTCAAATTTGTTCAAAGGTACGTGGTTTAATGGTATCATTATGGTCCATTAGAAACTTTCAATGTTAACATAGGGCAGTTGAAAAGTATGGTTTCGCGAATGCTTTAGTTTAGCCTTTCGGTACTTGATTACGTCATTTCTTAATGTTTTATTAATTCTAAACGTTTTTCATGTGCTCATGTTGGCTGTGTATTAACTTTCAGATAAATCAAAATTTCTTCGAATTTGAGCTTGAGCAACGAAAAAAGCTGTCAATTTAATCAGAAAAATTTCATGTTGAAAATTCAAACATATTTCTTTTAAAAAGATCCCAATGCATAGCGTCTCCAAATACCTAAAACATGTATTTTTTTTCTATAAAAATTCTGAGCTTTTTACATGTGTTCTTTTTCTGAATATTCACACACAGAAATTGCAACATTTCTTAAAAAACAGCCCGAGCAACGCCGGGTAAACAGCTAGTAGATCTATATTTTTGAACACTACTGACATTTGAAATGAACATAATTACCAAACTTATTATCGATAATTATTAGGAGCTTTAGCATAAAAGCTACTTATAAGAATTCGCCCTTGGTCTGTACGTTTATTCGTCCGCCGTTTGCATGATAACTTGAAAACGGATTAACTTTTTCAAATTCTTTTTTCAGAAATATGACCATCAAAGTCTTAGCTCGGCCGTATCAACTTTTCAGAATTTTTCGTGGACCCCTTCACATCGAATTCACGTGCTAAAACAGCGAATGTAAAGAATACCAAGATAATGTCATATAACAATCGATTTATCAAGAAGGAATACATTGTTACTTTCTGTTCATCTTTTAAGCATTACTGACATCGGCGCACGCACATGTAATCGCTTTGTCGACGCACGATTGCTCAAGTGCTCATAAATTATATCATTAATTAGTGGAAGAATGGAGCTACTTACTGGTTTTATAATGTCTCAACTGTGTACCCCTTCATAATTTCTACATTGCTACTTCAGGTAGAAGGTTGAAATTCGGAATATAGTTATGGGCATGTCCATCTGCATATTTAGTTTGGTTTTGATTGGTATACTGGGGTCGGAATTACGGGGGTGGGATTCAGAGAGGACAACATATCTGTGCTATATAGGTACGTGAAGGCGTGAAATTCAGTATCCAGATTTCTCTAGGCAAGATCTACATTACTATGAAGTTTAGGCGCAGGTGTTCCATTGGGGTCGGATTTGCGGGGGTCGTAGTCACGTGGTCTTTAGTACTATGCCAACATATGGCTTGTGATATATCATACGTTCGGAAATGATGAGAAAAGAAAGGAAATACGAGAAAATTAATTATTATATTTTCGATTTTATATTTCCTACATATTACGTTCGAGAAAATTAATTTTTGATTAAAAAACTTGGGGAGAGGTAAAAAGTGTAGATAAAGGTGTAATAATAGATGACTTCAGGATCTGCTACTTGCCCTACTCGGGGGGAGGGGGAGGGGGATTAATTTTTTTAATAAACGTATAAATGTATTTCTACTTCACTGCTAAAGCTCCTCCTTGGAATGTTTACAAGATTTTATTATTTTTTCGAAATCTGAGTTAGACAGTGAACTTCCTCATGCTTTGAAGTTCAAGTATGCAAAATTTCATCAAGATCGGAATAAAACTGTAGATTTGTATAAGAAACAAACCCACCCACAAACATCCTTCTTTATATACAGGGTGATTATAATTAAAGTTTAAGTTTCAAAACGCTATAAAAAAAGAACCACTTAGTAGAATGACGTCCAATTGGAACGGAATGTTATTGAAGAAGGGGGAAAGCTTATGGCATAAGAAAAAAAAGTAGGTCCAAATTTTAGCAACAGATGGCGCTGTAAGCGTCATAATTTCGACTGCAAATGACAAATGAATCGTAAAACAAAGGTTAAGGTGTAAGTTACACGTTAAACCAACTGTACTGTTCAGTGTGCAAAGCATCCATCAAATCGGTTTTCTAAATTGCGGGAGACTGGCGCAAAATATGTTCAATATGCTGTCCAGCGTTCTATGCAACAAGTTGAAACCGAGAAACAGCATGTTCCACAACTGATCGAAGTGTCTCTGGCGTCACGTTCAGAATGTGTAGCGCAATGCGTGCCTTCAATTCCGCTAAATTATTTTAACAAATGAAATGAGTCGTGTGCATGACAAGTTGTTACAGCGAAGCAGACCTCGCTGTAACAAAAGTAAAGTTTGTTGGCAACAGAGGGCGCCACTGGAAAACAAGGATAGACGGAAGGCGGGAGATTCAAGTAGGAAAAACGGAAGAGCGTCGTTGGATAAAAAAAGAGCGGAAAGTGATGTGACACGTGGACTCGAGAGGAGAGGGAAAAAGACGGGAAGGTGGAGAGGGACAGTAGTAGTAATTAGTGATGAGCTAAGTCGTGATTCTACGTTCACAGGTATAACTGTGACTGCTACTTTTTGATATCAGTGATTTTTACCTGTGAACGTGAAATCATGACTTGTTTTTTTCCTGCTCCTTAGACAAACGGTGATGATGATTCACTACTATTAATCGTTAATGCGAAAGTGGTGGCCAAGTAAACATTGTTTGATTGGTATAAACATGAGTTTATTAAAGAGTATATAATCTATAATGACGCCTTAGTGAGAATAGTATATTATTTAGTTTTTATAAACTTGTATTATCGTGATTAATTCACTCCCCTTTAAAAAATAAATTAGTTGTTTACTTGTGAACTTACCCCCCCCCCCC
>JAHWFO010111610.1:174932-188745 GCA_023313115.1 Rhysida immarginata | reverse complement strand
TTTATCAATAAGTAGATCGTTACCTATGAGTGACGATGACTGACATTTGCATGATAGACATTGAACGATATTACACATTCTCATTTAGATTCAGAACTCGCATTTGTGCATAAACGGAACTAACGTTCTCTAACATATCGCAGGCAGGCGATAGTCAATTGGACAAGGTGCGGAAAGCTTAAGAGACTGGATGCAACCTCTGTGACCAGGTATTGGCGGAAGTGAACTTCATTGGACTTCAGCGGGAATGCTGTGACAACGAAGGGGTATCGATAAGGTACAACGATAAGTTATACACCGGAGCAAGAGCATCGTCAGCAGAACGACTTATGGCTAGCGCCAGCTAGCAAGGAGCAACGATACAGCATAAACTTTAAGTGCATCGTTGAAAAAGAATGATCCAAAAGTGTGAGTGAACGGCTCATCGAGTGTGCAAATAAAGATAAGTACTTATGGGTGTGCGTTAAATTAATAAATGCATCAGTAAAAACGCTGAGATCTCATTGATGAAGTGTGTTACTGCGCTGAACATATTTATTTTTTAAGTAATATGCCGTACAGTGCGAGGAAAGAATCTCTTAGAAAATTGTTAAATGTTAAGTAATGCCAAGCGCTCGTTCATAAACTATTTTATACAGGGTGATCCATAAGTCTGTCCCCCCCTTTTATTTTTTGAACTGAAGCAGATATGTTAATTTTGATGAATCCAATGAATAGGAAGTTGTGGGTGGCCTATCCCATGGTGCACTTTTCATCATCCCAAATATGCAAATTAGGACACATTCAAAATTTATCTCAAAAACCGTAAGGGATAGAGAAAAAAACCCAATTGCAAACTTGTTCAGCATAAAAAAACAAACAAAACAAAAAAAAATCATCCAAATCGGACCAACGGTTCCCCAAAAAATTTAATTTCAAATGCTAATTGGCACTCACACTGAATTTGCATCTTCCTGCCCCCCCCCCCCCCCTGTTGGGTTTTATCCACTAGCCCTTTAAATGCTGAAGCTTTTTGATGACTGGGGAAGAAACTGCCAATCAGGTCTGAAAAATGGCAGAATACAGTAGAGAAGAAATGGTTGGTATGGTTTTATGTTTTGGATTTGCACATAATTACAAAGGTGCAGCCAGGGAATACCAAGTTAGATATCCCAATGCTAGAGTTCCCACTTCTAAGACAATTCGCCAGGTTGTTCAACGATTTCAGCAAACAGGAACTGTCACTCATCAGACCCGGCAAGGTAGACCAATAACTGTCACATCAGAGGACTCCAGCACAGCCATTTTAGCTGCTGTTATGCTAATCCTCATTGTAGTACTCGATCAGTTGCTGAAGAAGCTGGCTGCAGTCATCAATCAGTATTAAGATTACTTCATATGCATGGATTCCACCCTTATCATGTCCACTTCCACCAAGAATTGAAGCCAACAGACTACGATTTTCGTCTTGAGTTCTGCAATTGGCTGCTAAATCGCATCGACGATGACCCAGGCTTTCTCAATTGGGTCTTGTGGTCAGACGAAGCCAGCTTCTCTCGAGATGGTCTGGTTAATAAACACAATCTCCATTATTGGGCAACAGAAAACCCTAGATGGTTACGAGAAGCTGTGCACCAGGTGAATTGGAGAGTGAATGTCTGGTGTGGAATCATCAATGGTGGATTGGTTGGTCCATTGTTCTACGAAGGGACGTTGACAGCTGCACGATACAGAGACATGATAATAAATGTTGTAGTGGCAGAATTTGCAGATGAGCTTCCTTTAGCATCACTTCGAAGGGTATGGTATCAACATGATGGGGCTCCAGCCCATTCAGCGGCAGCTACTTGTGATCATCTCGATGCAATGTTTCCAGGTCAGTGGATCGGCCGGGGTGGCCCAATTCATTGGCCTGCACGCTCACCAGATCTTTCCCCTAATGACTTCTTTTTGTGGGGTTACCTTAAGGACAATGTTTATGCCACTCAGCCAACTTCTATGCTGGATTTGCAACAGAGAATTCAGACTGCCTGCCAATCCATTACATCTGATATGGTAACAAGAGTGATGGCATCTTTGAAACTACGTGCTCAGTTGTGCATTGGTGCTGAAGGGCATCATGTGGAACATACCCTTTAGAGTGTTACCAACATGATTCGCTTTGGTTTGGCCCAGTTGGCTTTTTTTAGTTTGAGATGGTTATTTACTTTTTTTTTTTAACTTTTTTTGGGAACCGTTGATCCGATTTGGATGATTTTTTTTGTTTTGTTTGTTTTTTTATGCTAAACAAGTTTGCAATTGGGTTTTTTTCTCTATCCCTTACGGTTTTTGAGATAAATTTTAAATGTGTCCTAATTTGCATATTTGCGATGATGAAAAGTGCACCATGGGATAGGCCACCCACAACTTCCTATTCATTGGATTCATCAAAATTGACATATCTGCTTCGGTTCAAAAAATAAAAGGGGGGGACAGACTTATGGACCACCCTGTATATGAATGCTGATATTCCCTATTACTAACAAACTAATCCCTACCTCATATTTTGTAACTAGATCCAAAGTTTAAATTGAATAAAGAATTCATTTGTTTATTAATAGCGGTGTCTCTCCTGGGTTTTATCTGATTAAGCGCATGTTAGCTATAAGAGGAATTGGTGGGTACTCTGGAAACAAGTCATTTGTCAGAATAGAGATTGGTGTTTAATTAAAGAATTTGATATAGGCTTATTGCGGAACACAACACATTTTAATTAGCCATAATTTTCTCCTTGCAACACTTGCAGGACAACGAAAAAGCCTTCCACCGTTTTCGGAGCGATTGCTGCATTCGGGAACGCAGCAACCAGGCATCGTCTGCTCCTTAAAATTCGATGTTAATAAATCTCGTATTTTAAAAGGTCAAGTGATTAAAGCTTCAATTACATACAGAAAACAGATCAGTAAACTAAACAAATAAATAAAATTCTATCTTTACCAAGCGAGACTAAATATCTTAAGAGTATTTGTGCAAAAAACATGTTCTCCTATGCGTGACTGAGTACTTCTGGATTCAAAATGGCGGCCGCAACCGACAAAATGGCGAGTTGTCACCACCCTACTCCGCACTTATCCAGGCACCCTAATATTCTGACGCTTATAGCGCCATCTGTTGCTAAAATTTGGATCTATTTTTTTTTTCTTATGCCATAAGCTTTCTCCCTTCAATAACATTCTGTTCCAATTGGACATCATTCTACTAAGTGGTTCTTTTTTATAGCGTTTTGAAACTTAAACTTTAATTATAATCACCCTGTATATAGAAACATGCTGGAGAAATATTGTTGCCATGAAAACCGATGTGGTGTTGATGAAACAATATTTTCAAAAAGATGCAATGATTAGGATTGAGCTGGAAATAGTACATTCGTTTCCCAGAATTATTAGCAATGAGCAGGAAATCTATATATATATGTAATATCTAAATATACGGTATATAAAGAAGGATGTTTGTGGGTTTGTTTTTTATACAAATCTACAGTTTATATAAATGTGGGCAACGCTGGGTCCTCTGCTAGTGAGTATAATAGGCCGATACAGATAAGGCAGTCTCTCTCGAGGAGGCAATGAGATACACGTGTCTTCCTTGAGCTCCCTAAGGAATGTTCAGGCGATTTGTGTTTTGAGACCTTGAAAAGTCTAGAATTTTCCAGACACGACAGCAGCTTCCCCTTTCTCTTCCAGTGGGTTGCATATAAAAGGACGTTGTTGGCCTCGCACGACAGTTTACGACATAATGCATTACAAAGCAAACATCAACTAGACTCTTCAAATCAACAAACACAAAGGTGCTCTTTAATAATCGTTCGAAGGATATACACTGAACGACCAATTTATTAGAGACACCTCTTACGGAAAATGGATCGGCCTCGGTGGCTCAGTGGTTGCGTGATCGCCTCTGATGCACCGAGCTGGGTTTAACAACAGGCGGCCAGTACGGGTACCGTCGCTGTCACTGCAAAATAGGAAAGCGCGTCTTCTACGGGCAAAGAGGCATCGCCACTGGACACTGGATAAGTGGAAGAAGGTCGCCTGGTCCGACGAATCGCGGTTCCTACTTCATCATGCGGACAATCGTACAGGCGGGTGGAGGAGTGCTGGTTTGGGGTGTTTTCTCTTGGGTCACACGGAGTCCTCTGATATCCGTATACACATCCTTTCTGAACATTGTTGCCGATCAGGTGCACCCGGTAATGATGACTGTGTTCCCTGGTGGTGACGGACAGTTTCAGCAGGAAAACGCTCCCTGTCACCGTACTCGAATGGTCTTGGACTGGTTCGAGGAATATGACGCGGAATTCCACTTGCTTCAGTGGCCAGCTCGATCAACCGATCTCAAGCCGATCGAACATTTATGGGATGAAGTGGAGAGAACCATCAGACGCCTTCCCACACGACCGTCCAACCTGCACCAATTACGGGACGCTGTGAAGTCAGCCTGGAATGCTATTCCTCCGCAACGGTTTCAAAACCTTGTGAGTCCATACTAGCACGTATTCAGGCAGTTCTCGCCGCTAAAGGAGGCGCAACACGCTATTGGCGGGGTATCTCTAATAAATTGGTCTTTCAGTGTATGTTATTTCATATCTACCGAAATGCCATGGAAAAAAAAAACGAGCATTGGTCAGAGAAGACAAAAAGTTTTCCGTGTGTAGAAAGTCTACTGCACGAAATTGTAGAATTACTGAAAACAAATTTTGAGCTATTACTCGTATTTAACTTCTTGGGATTGTTCTGTTTACGTACAACTGTAATTATCCCGGCCATCGTTGGGTGCCTCTGGTAATATATATACATATACACTATATGATCACAAATATCCGGACACATGCACGTTTGCGCTCTAGCCACGATTTCATGGAAATCAATAGGGCGTTGCACATCCCTTTGCCCGAATCACAGCTTCCACCCTTCGGGGAAGACTTTCCACCAAATGTTGGTAGGTACTTTCCGGAATGTTCCTCCATTCCTCCCGAAGAGCGAAAATCAGTTCAGGTACAGAAGTTGGCCGATGTGATCTGGCCCGCAAGCGTCTTTCCAATTCATCCCACAGACTCTCTATAGGATTGAGGTCGGGACTTTGTGCCGGCCAACCCATTTCTTCGACCCCTGAGTCCGCAAACCACTGCTGTACACGCCTCGCTTTGTGGCACGGAGCAATGTCGTGTTGGTAGAGAAATGGCCCGTTTCCGAAAAATTGCCACAACGTTGGAAGTGCATAGTTGTCCAAAACATTCAGATAACGGTCGGAGTTCATGATTCCTTGCACAGGAACGAGCTAGCCCAGTCCGTACCATGAAAATGAGCCCCACACCATGACTCCTCCTCCTCCGAACTTGACTGTGGGCTCTGTGCACTCAGGTAAGAAGCGTTCTCCAGGTATGCGCCAAACCCAAACTCGTCCATCGGATTGCAGAGTGTGTAGTGAGATTCGTCTGTCCGCATTACACGTTTCCATTGGTCCATTGTCCAGTTTCTGTGGGCTTTGCACCACTCCAAACGTCGCTTGGCGTTGACCCTGCTGATGTGGGGCTTGTGGGCAGCAGCACGGCCATGGAATCCCATCGTGTGCAGTTCCCGACGAATTGTCATGGTACTGACATCATTTGCAGAGGCGTTTCGAAACTCTGTGGCAATTTTTTCCGCTGAGGGCTTCCGGTTGCTGCGGGTGACACAACGAAGCACTCGACGGTCTCTGTCCGTTAGTTTCTTGGGACCAGTTCGTTGTTGAACTGTTGTTGATCCCCGGGTCTTCCATTTCATAATGACATCGCCTACTGTTGACTTGGGTATCTGAAGAAGGCTGGAAATGTCACGCACGGACTTGCCGCATAGGTGAAATCCAATGATGGTTCCACGTTGGAACTCACTGAGCTCTGCCGAACGACCCATTCTTGCCAATGTCCAAGCAGAGTTGTGTCTGAAGGTGTGGGAAGCTATTTAAATGATGTGCAAGTCATTATCATGTGACATTGGGCCAATCGATGACCTGTGAGGGGTGTCCGGATATTTTTGATCATATAGTGTGTATATATATATAAAGAGTGCAGAGGACCCGGCGTTACCCGGGATAATTACACATGTAGGTAAACAGAACAATCTCAAGAAGTTAAATTATAACTCCAAATTGGTTAAAATAATAACTTAATCTGTCTATCTTAGATTCGAAAAGACAATAATTATTAATAATAAATCGATAATCATAATGATGGCAGGGCATATTAATAAGAGGTATCCCGTGACCAACAATGCAAGGAAAATTTTGTGCAACAATAGGTATCACCAATGGTATCAACACGCAAGTCACCAACACTATGCTTGGACCAATAATAGTTATCTCATGACCAACAATGCACGGCAACGTTTGTGCTTTATAAATAAGGGTCAATTTGTAACAATGCGCAGAATTCCTGTTGTTCGGGCTTTTCTTAGAATTGATGATTCTTAGAACTTAACATTTTCTTGAAAATCTTTAAAAATGAGTAGTTACTAGAGATAATGGAGGTTTGCAGACTATTGAGAAAGAATAGAAAGGCGATAGAGGAAGCCGTCCTTTAGCTTTGTACTGTATTGCCGCAAGTTGTTAAATTCAACATTTGCTCAGCGCTGCAGCAATGGAGTGGTTAAAAGCCTTGTTGAGCTCTGTTGAAGAATCAGGCGTGTGCAGCAGAGCATTGGTTCGAGATTACAATTTGCAGCAACCCTTTTCGTTGCTTGTTCTGTTGCATGAGCTTTCTTACAAATGGCGGCGTTCATGATTGAAGCCGATTTTGTGTAAGAAAATATACAATTTTCATTACAATTAGATACTGACACGGCTAAGAAGGTTGTAAAAGGTAAATTAATGATTTTGAAAAGATTTCTTATCGAGATGTTGATTAAATAAAACCGGCGACTTGACGTGGGATCGTTTTCATGTGCGAACGAGGCGATCGTGGCAGATAGCTTGCACAGACGCCTTGCTTGAAGCAGAGAGCCAACAAAACCGTGGTTTTATTACCGTACTGCTGGGTGCAACCGGGTGCAGCATGACGTCATTTTTGATGCTGCAGCGCTGAAGAACTGTTGAATTTAACAACTCGCGATTGGTTTCGCCAGCACACTGCTGCAACTGAGCAAATGGTGAGCGTGTCAACAGAAGAAACGGCGACTGCTAGATCACGCAAAGTGATGAATGCGCAAGTTTTGTATCAAGACATCGAGAGCAGGGTGTAATTGCAACACCAGATTACCAAGTAGTAAATAACCCCCACTCAGATTGGTGGGATTGGATAACACAATCGATCATGTACATCCACTGCCACCCAAGAAGACAGTTGTTTCGTCGAAGAACAGGAATTCTACGAAAGAAACACCAAAGGCGGGAGGAGAAATATTATTGTTCCCAATGTATAACCACCTCAACGCCAAGGAAATATTGTTGCCTATAAAAGCGATGTAGCGATGACTTTCAAGATGATGAATGATAAAATGTTCTGTTTACCTACAACGGTAATTATCCCGGGTGCCTCTGCTAGTGGTTATATAATTAAGAGAAAAAAATTTGGTATATAATTAGTTTTCCTTTTCTCTCTTTGTGGTCATCCTCTTCGTCGTTACAGTACGTCCAGCGAAATTTGGGGTGTGTGCATTGATATCGATTAAACACGACAGGCATTTATGCGCATGTAATTATGGGGTTTCTTCATTATCCACTCTGTATAGACCTCTCACAATGTTTACAAACAAACAAACATGACGTCATGTTTTCTGTGTGCGCGCGCACCTTGGTAAGTAAAAGGATCGCCGCGATTGTTGTTTTTATGTAGTTTTGGCTGGCTGACTTTGATTGCTCGACAAAAAAAATGAGAACTTTGCTGTAAATTTTATTTGTTTTAAATTATTTATAATTCTTTCAAACTGCTGTCTATTGGATATGCAACTAGATAAAAATGTATACAATTGAGTGGCTTTTTATAACATTCTCAAAAGCCACTCATTTGAAAAGAATTGAAGAATATTATGACTGCAAACTATCGATAAGAAGTATTGAACCCCACAAATGATTGAAAAAATGACTTATAACAAATTAAATTTTCTGAGACCGGATATCAAAACAGGCAGATCATCCCGCTTTTTTACCATCAGTGTTGGTTTGGTTTGGTTGGTATTAACGTTTCAACAATTATGGTCATATCTGAAAGGAGTTATAGGGGCCGAAAATTTTGCCTCGCAAGGGTTCTTTAACGTGCAGCCGGCAAGCGACTACACGGGATTAATGGCTTTGCTTCCCTTCCAAAGGAAATGGGTGATCTCCTGATTTTCCCCCTGAAAAAATGCTCGTCGTCCTCGGCCGGGATCGAACCCGCGTCCTCGGGCATCAGAGGCGATCATGCAACCACTGAGCCACCAAAGCCGATGAAACAGAAATAAAAACTGTGCATCAGATCAGCAGTGCATTGATCGTTATGAATGCTTTCAAATTTTATACTTGGCGTTTCGATGAGACAGCTGTAGATATCGAGCCAAACCACCTCCGGCCAAAACGCAAGATTGTTCTATCAGCAATTTTCCGCAATTATACGGATCAAGCAAACTGTCTCCTTTACCCAGAGTAAGTTAATGAATATAAGCTTGGTTTTCTTCATCCGGCAAACAACTGAAGTTAGCCAAGGTTTATTAGAAACCAGTGAACGAGCGTGGCCTATAGTGGCTTATGCGTGTGGGATGGTGTTTTGCCTCCGAGGATGCGCGCGCACCAGTGCATGACGTCCACCGATATGAGGTCTATATTTTCGGCGTGTCGATTAAAATGTCATCTGCGCCTTTTCACATAATTATAATCTTTTTAACTTTTCGAAATAAGATTTGCATGCTCTTCCTTAACATTAGTTACACTTGCAAATGAATCAAACGCCAAGTCGATAAAAATAAAAATAAATTTATTTACTATGTTTAAAAATCTACATTATACAGCCGCGTCATTGTATTGAGCACTTATTTCTTTAATATTCATTAAGTATAAAAATCGGACTAAATAAAAACATCACAGCAGACAGGTTAATAGGATGAATATGGAGCTTTAGCTTGTGTGACAGCAGCTGCTGTCCCGGCCCTGTAAACGGGGGCTGTAGAATAACCACCACCTCCGGATGCTGCTACTGATGATGCACTGCCGTAAGCTGCGGAATCGTAGCTAGCGCCGGCCGGAATCCTGCCGTAACTTGTCGACACAGTGTTACCACTCGAGCCGTAAGTGCTGCTTCCTGCTGGATAGCCGACTGCGGAGTACGTGGGGACGGCGGGGTAGGAGAAAGAAGGCACAGAGTAGGAGACAGAAGCGTAAGAGGGAACGGAGCCGTAGACAGCAGCTGGAGCTGCATAGGATGAGCCGCTACCTGCAGTGACTAGAGCTGGACTTCCGTAAGCTGATGTGCCATATCCTCCGACAGAATATGCCGGATAGGCAGAAGAATATGAGCCTGGCAAAACGTTACTGGCGTATGAATGACCTCCACCAAGACCAGCAATGCCCAAGTATCCGCTAGAATATTCTGCTCCTGAACCACCGCCAAGAGCAGTCGCTCCGAAACTGCCTGCATACTGAGAAGATGGACGGTAGGTAATAGTGTACTTGACGGGGATGACGTACGAGAAGCTTGAACCGTAATCTGGCTGGCTGTATGCACCGTAGCTGCTACCATAATTTCCTCCATAGCTGCCATAGTCTGCATACTTTGCATAGCTCCGTTTCACTGCAACGAAACGAGAAAGGGAAATTGTAGTCAACAATAGTATACAAATTTGATATTACCTCTAAAATTGTCATGAGAATTGCATTTTCTTTGGCATAAGGCTTTGCTATTAAGCTACAATGGTTGTTGAAATTTGTCAAACACATTTCGGTGTTGTTTTCAATTTTCTATATAGAAAGAACTCTCGATTATCGGGGTAATACAGAAACGAGATCCACGATTAATCCGAAAGCACGGATATTCCGCGATATTCATTCTGACAGTAACTTAAGGTGCGTTCCCATAGCTCGCTTGGAGCTTGAAGCTTGAAGCTTTGAGCGTGTTGCTTGTGATTTTTCAAGCTCAAGCTATCCTAAACACCAAGCTGATATGCGCTAGTTGCATGAAGCGCTTGGATTTTCAAGCTGCTTTTCGCTTCAAGCGGATATCTAGGTCAGTTTAATTTTAAAGCTACTAGCAGCTTGGAAATGACTGAGACGCATGCGCACTATATGCCTTTCCCTACTCCTTGTGTTTGCAAAGGGTGCGTACATGGGGTCACTATTGTGTGAATACAAAGGAGAAAAGGGAAGGAAAAATTCTGCGATTTGTATTTGTTTCCCTTTTCTCCTTTGTATTTATGATTTGTTTGAAGAATATCTTCAGTTTATTATTATTTATTCTTTGAGTATTATAGTATTGTTTAATTTTTTTTATTAATAAATTTATTATTATTTCTTTTCTTTTATTTATTTTATTTATTTATTTAAATTTATTTATTATTTGTTAGTTTATTTTATTACATTTGATTGAGTTTATTTTATATAACTTTTAAATTGTTATTTTATATTTATTTTCAATTTATTTTAATTTATTTGTTATTCATTTTTTATAATAAACATTTACAGTTTTTATTCATGAATTATATTGAATTTATTAAATTTATTTAATTGTTATTTTACTCGTTTTATTTTATCAATTTATGTATTACTTTATGTAATACTTAGGTTTATTTAATTAATTAATGGATAGCTCTGTTTATTTAAATTTAATTGGTTTTGTTTTGTTTTATTTTATTCTATTTATTGTAGCATCAGCAAAAATAAAAATAAATACCATGTATTGCTAAATTGGAAATATGTTATCGTTTTTATAAAATACTTTTAAGATTAACTATCAATAGCTTCTTAAAATTTAAACTCGTTCTCTTGAAAATTAACAACAAACGTTTTCTTGCATTGAGAGGCGCCATGTTTTTTTGAATTCCCGCATGCAATTTCTCGTGAGACACATTAATATCTAGCGAGCTATGGGATACCTTCAACGATAGCTTGGCTTTTCAAGCTGTATTTTTCTAGCGAGTAGAATTTGCTTCAAAGCTCAAGCTTCGCTTTAAAACTCAAGGAGCTATGGGAACGCACCTTTACTTGTGACAGAAGTAAAAGAAAAGGAGGACGAGGGACAAAAACCCTGGAAAAAACAAAATTGGACCCTGAAAGCAGCTGACGTTTCCGATAGGACTATCCTTTGTCAAAGCAAAATAACAATAAGAAGGGCGTTGGAAGGCGTCCTTACATACAGACACAATAAGGGGGGAGATGGAAGGAGTTGGCTGGAAAAAGAGAACAGAAGGGAGCCAATGGGAAGGCCTGGAAAGATTTGCTGGGAGAGGAAAAAAGCGAGGGCAATGGATGACGGTGATGGACAATGAAAAAATAGTGGATTTATAATGACAATGAATGACGAGAGAAAAAAAACAACAGAAATAACAATAGAAGTAAAAATAGTGATATAGAATAATAAAAAAAATAATGATAATACATGTATTACTTAAAAAGAAAAATATTAGTGAGAACTGAACGATAAAAAAAAGATATAATAAATGGAATAAAACTGTGGATACAATACCATGTAAGAAGAAAACACAAAACATCTTTTCCATATCTTTATAAAATTATATGTGGACACAAGCTTTTAATAAAATGACATTTGGAAAGTGTGAGAAGAAAAGGGCGGGGGGAGAAAATGTAGAAAGGGAAAAACAAATGCTCAGAAAAGGAAAACTGTAGAAAAGAAAAGGCAAAGAAAAATCCGTATAAAGTTACGGCCACACAGAGCGCTATGCGAGGACGCGATGGATGCGATGGACGGGACGGACGCGATGGGCAAAATAGGGTGGCCACACAGAGCGCTACGCGACGGATACTATTTTCGCTCCGATTTGTATAGAAGTCTGTTTCTTTCATTGCTTATTTGAAGATTTTACGTAAAGAAACAATGTTTATTACAATTATAATTATGCCAAATGTTCTTTTCTTTCATAGTATTTCGGAACGATATGGACTGAGGCTTTACAATGCCAAATATTAAGATAAAGGAATAACTTGCTCTGATTTTTGTTCCTGAAGTATATTTTGAAAAATACAGGAATAAAGTTTGCTATCTATGTAAAGCCATTATTTTTATTCTTTTGTATTTATATGCTCAGAAACGCCATAATCGTAGCATATTCACATGACTGAAATCACCGAAAGCAACAAATTAAGATGCGTCCACACAAATCGCGACGGACGCAATGGACGGGGACGGCCGCTACGCGTCCAAAAAATTTGCGCCTCTATTCACATTGTAAGTGGCCACACAGGTCTGCGGCGCTACGGACGCGACGTTCTGGATGTTTTGGACGCGTCGAGGAGGGTTTTGTTTGCGCAAATATTTTCTGGACGTCCAAAACGTCCGTCGTGGACGGGCATTCGTAGTAGAAAAGCAATGGTGATATGCTCATCGCCTGCAGCTTCGGTGATTTCAATCGTGTGAGTATCCTACGATTATGGCGTTTCTAGAGCAAATGAATACATGTTTTTTGGAAAAAAATAATTATATAGTTAAATAAATACAAATGCATACTTCATTAAAAGAAGTATAAACAAAAGAATAAAAAATAGACAGCAAACCAACGCGATTGGAAAATATACTTTGAAAAAGACAGGAACAAAAATCAAAACAATATATGGTATTATAAAGCCTCTGTCCATATCGTTCCGAAATAACTATGAATAAAAAACATATTGCATAATTATACCGTAGTTATATAGTAATATTAATAATTAATATCTTGTAAACTTAAATTATCCTCTCTTTACGTAAATCTTCAAATAAGCAATGAAACAAACGGAGTTTAAACAAATCGGAGCGAACATAGCAACCGTCGCATCGGCTCGGTATGGCTGTAGTTTTAGCTGTAGGCGATAAACACATCACCATTACTGGTCTACTGCGCATGCCCATCCACGTCGGACGTTTTGGACGTCCAGAAAATATTTGCGCAAATAATACGTCCAGAACGTCGCGGCCGTAGCGTCCGCTGCTCTGTGTGGTCCCAACCGTCGCGCTCTGTGTGGCCGTAGCTTAAGCTAAGGAATAACCGGAGTGAGAGAGGACTGGGGGAAAAACAGCGAAGAAATGAACACCTCATAATGACCTCAATATGATCCATATTGGGAAATTTGTTCAAGGGCTCATGGAATCCATCTGCCCGTTATGGTAAATCATAATGATGGCATTCTAAAACATTCTGGCACCATCAAGGAAAAGGCACCGTAATCCAAGACATATCCATGATGTCAATTTCAATGACATTGATCCCAGATTATTGGGTTTCATAGCTTTTCGAATGTGTTGCTATTTTTTAGTGGTATGCTTCTTCTCAGACAATCATCAATAAAATTTCCGTCCACCAAGCGGTACTTCTTTCATACTATGAATGACCTCAGGCTTCTTATCTAGTTCAGTGTATTTCTTTTGTCATGTGTTTATGAGATTATGGAAGCTATACTTCTGTTCCAATCCAATACCGATATACATGCATTGTTCGTCTTTCGGTTGTCGCCCTTCTTATTATTTTTTTTGCTTTGACAAAGGATAGTCTCTATCCGAAACGTTAACTGTCTACAGGGTCTTACCACTCTGTGTCCAATTTTAAAAACTGATATAGGAATTGTTGGGTTAAAAGTTAGGATATACTCTTGGAATTTTCAATAATAATAATAATAATAATAATAATAATAATAATAATAATAATAA
>JAHWFO010111610.1:131532-167025 GCA_023313115.1 Rhysida immarginata | reverse complement strand
ATCATTCATCTGGTGTGTTACTCCCTTCTTTTCCACCTGCTGAATGATGAGAGCTTCGCCCTCGAAAAGCGCTTCTAGGATTAGGTTGTATTTTTCTTTTTACTTAATTTTTGTTGTGGTTAAAGAGTTGTTATTTACTTTGTCTTTAGGTACCTACTAATTTATGCAGATCACTCTGTATTCCAGTCCGGGTATTAATCGTTCACACTGCTGTCAATTCACCGTGATGTCTGTCTGCTGAGTGCTTGTGATCCTGTTCTCGACGTTCTGTACACATGCGGTATTCCTTTTCGATGTATCGTCCTGTTGTCCCACCTACATTGTCACCAACCGACTACGCCGCGCTGCCAGCCCTGCTCGACAGCCCTTGTATCAGCTTGGCTTCCACACAAGTGCGACCAATCTCGTCCGATGGCTCCGCACGTAAGCGTCACGACTACGAAGGCGAAAGTATTCGTTATCGACTCCGCAACTGACTGCTCACTGTAGCGTCCTAGCCTCCTGGACCGTCCTGTCTCGTCTCGTCAATACCGCATCTGCTCACCCCACTTCGATCCTCCTGTTGAACGCTAGCACATTTGCTTCTGGCATGTGCAGACATCCAAGTCAGATTCACAATTCATGGGTTGTCCCGTCTCGGTCACTTTGACTATAGCACCAGAATAACGAGTGGCCAAGAGCAAGAACTCGTCGACACCAAAAGCACGCACACACAATCCTAAAAAAAATCGAGTCTTCGTTTTCGTGTTAAAAGCATTTCTTTTTGCACATCACAATTTCACAATAGCACTCTAATTTCGATTGCCTGATTGGTTCTATTCAGTTTTGAGATCGCGTCATATGATCAACAATACTTTCGTTTCGTTTCACGTGTAACCCCCACGTTTTCTTATGGCAAGGGGACGCTATGAGTCATGCTGAAGTGGCTTCGCTTCGCCACCCCATTCGAAATGTCAGAGTTCACGTTTCCGTTTATAGTTCAAATTAACGAAAAACGACATATCTGGGAGTTTTAAGAAAAACACTAAATTTTGCTCAGTTAACCATTGCGCCCCCGAATAACTAACTATCAAGGGACCCTCTCATATGGTAATTCCCCCCCGATAATTCTTTTCCGATTGAGAAAACGCGAAACAAAACTTGAATATTCTTTCAATTTGAATATTCAATGTGGCGACCCTGGTCGCCACAAAACTTTTCTAATTATACCATTATGTGCCAATCTCTAAATAATTATTATGTCTTTAAAAGCTATTAAGTTATTAAATTTTTTCATAACTAATGCATGAATCACCAGTAGTTGATAGTTAATGCACCGGAAGTTGACAGGCAGTTTCACCAGTAATTGACAATATTTTAACTACACATTTTTATTATATATTTTTACAAAAAAAATTGACAACATTCAAAAGTAGTTGATGAAATCGAGCATTTTTAACCCTCCAGTGGTATACATGGGTCCTCAGGACCCAAGGAAATTTTGTTTTCATCTTCACCGCAAGATGGCAGAACTGATCACCTCCATATCCACAGTAGTCTTCTGACTTTCAGAGGTGGATGTTGTGCTGAAAACGTTTAGTGGTACTCAGCTTGGAACACAGTGTAAAACAGGTAAGTGGGTCCTGAGGACCCATGCATACCATTTGCGTAACTTTTTTCACGATTTGGAGACGTTGATTTTTTTTTTTACTTTCACGCATGTTTCAGGCAAATATGGCCTCAGGAAGTCGTCTAACAGATGACCAAATAACAGAACTTCTTGCAGAGTCTGATGACGACTCTGAAGATGCCGACTACATTCAGAGTGACCATGAAAGTGAAAGTGATATATCATCTGGGAACGAAAGTGATGACAGTGAATGTAGTGACACCGTGATGGCCAGGGCTGGTAAACTAACTGCCTATTATGCAAAAATAAGTACAAATGGTCCAGTGTTCTTGCCGTCAGAGGCCGTACAGCTGCTCACAACATAATTACCCATCTTTCTGGAGTAAAAGGCCCTGCCAAGATTTCAGGTTGTGCAGATGCCTTTAGTGTTTGGAACTTCCTAGTTGATGATTCTATCATTGACACTGTAGTGCAGTACACCAATGTGGAAATTGCATCTGTTACATCACGATACAAGACGAAGGTGTCATTTACTTCGACACAGATTGCTCTATTTGGCTGGCATATTCAAGTCCAACCACGAAAACTGGGATGGCTGGTTTGCTTCTGATGGCACGGGCCGTGATATTTTTCGAGCGACTATGCCTTTGCAGAGAGTGTTGTTCCTTTTAGTATGTCTTCGTTTTGATGACAAAGCTACCCGTGATGAGAGAAAGAAGACGGACAAGACTGCTGCTATTTCGGAAATATTTCGTCATTTTATTCAGAACTGTGCTCTGAAATTTTCTGTTGGTGAATACACAACAGTGGATGAAATGCTAGTGGGATTTCGTGGACGATGTGCATTCAAAATGTATATTCCATCGAAACCTCGAAAATATGGAATCAAGATCTTCATATTGGCAGATGCTCGGAATCACTATTGCCTAAATGCAAAGATTTACAGTGGTGCACCACCTGTTCCAAGTCAGAGAAAAATGCTACAACCCACTGAAGTTGTGATGGACCTGGTCTCTCCTATTGAAAACACGAATAGGAATGTCACCGGCGATAATTGGTTCACTTCAATTGAGTTACTGGATGAACTGCAGAAGAAGAAACTTACATATGTTGGGACAATCAGAAAGAACAAGAGGGAAATTCCATCTTCCTTCCTGCCCAATAAAGATCGAAGTGTCGGCAGTGCGAAATATGGGTATGCAGGAACAAAAACCATGGTTTCCATTGTTCCAAAGAAAAGAAAAGCAGTAATATTAGTTTCCACCATGCACCACTCAGAAGCAACCGATCCGGACAGTGGAAAACCAGAGATAATAGAATTTTATAACATCACGAAGGCAGGAGTGGATGCCCTTGACCAAAAATGCACAACATATTCTTGTGGGAGAATCACCCGTCGTTTGCCATTAGTAGTGTTTTACGCCATGCTGGACATCGCAGGAGTAAATGCACATGTTCTTCATGTAACTCTGAGCAAAGATATAGCAACCGAAAGACGTGATTTTTGTACAGTTTGGGACGAGCTCTGATAGCGCCATTTCTTCAAAGGAGGAAATTAGTGCCAAACCTTCATAGGGATCTCCATGGTTTGGTGCTGCGAATTCTAGGAGAAACAGCTACAACGGAACCATCATCTGTTGCAGTAACAGTTGAAAAATCAAAACGCAAAAGATGTGCGTTGTGCCCAATCAAAGAGGATCGAAAAACAAACATCATCTGTCACAGTTGCAGTATACCAATTTGTAAAGAGTGTAGTAAGACAATATGCTCAAACTGTGCTAACAAACATTGATCCTCTTTGTTCGAGTACATGCAGGAACATTTGTACTGTAACTAAACATTTTGGGAAGTAAATAAAAGTGTTGGAGTACAAAATTGCCTGTTTTTTTATATATCGGGTCCCAGGACCCAAGTATACCAGATGTGCAACTTTATTACAGTGTACCACTGGAGGGTTAAGAAGGTGTAAAGTATATAACATTAACTAAAATTTTGCTTTTTAAAAATAAGTTGTTCGTATACATCATTTATCTCTTTTTCCTTTGAAATAATAAATAAAATCAGTCCACCCCCAAGTAGAGTGCAAGGGTTATAGAAAATAAAGGTGTTTTCCAGTAGTGCAATATTGTCAGATCTTGGCCAACAAATTGTTCGTAGAAACACTTGATTTTTGACGATGGTTCTTTTACTTGCAAAATCCATCCAATTCATCGTATGCTACTTCTTATCATAAAGTCTGTCTCAAAAGTATAGAGACTTTGCAAAAACTGTCACATTAGCACATCAGTAAATATTTTGACCATACCAAATAAAACACTATTTATTCACACTGTGAACATGATTATTATATATTTTCAAAAATAAATAGCTTTTAGTTTTTTTACAAAAAAATATTTTGAAATAATCATTACAAAAAAGTGTCTCAAAAGTTTAGAGACTCGCCTAAATAAACAACAATGTTCAAGCCATGTTCAAATAAAGTTACCATTGAACTTAATTACTTGAAACACTCTATCTTCCATTGATGAGTTCAAGTTTTGAAGAAGACTTTGATCCAAATTAAACTAAACCATTTCGATTTCACTTTTCAATTCTGCAATGGAAGAGTACTGTCTACCATTTGCATAAACTTTGTGTGTCATCACTGCCCAAAGGTTCTCAATAGGATTCAAATCCGGACTTTTGGCTGGCCACTTCATCACATTGATACCCTGTGCTTCAAACCACTGGTTTGTTGACCGCGATTTGTGTATACTAGCATTGTCCTGCTGAAAAATGTCATTGTTCCCAACCAAAAAAGACATGAAAGGTACCAAGTGGTTTTCCAGTGTTTCTTTGTACTTTAAGGAGTTTTGTCTCCCAGTCAAAAATGCCAAACTGGTAGTCCCATTAGGAGAATCCACCCCACACCATCACACTTCCCGCCTTGCTGCTATAAAAGGATTCTGGTTCCTTCCTCAAATCATGCCAGTAAAATGCATTTCCATCGGGACCATCCAGGTTCCGCTTCTTTTCATCAGAAAAAATTACAGAAAGCCACTCATCTGTCCACGACATACGCTGCCGAGCCCATTCCAATCGAACTCTCTTGTGCTCCTTTGTTAGACGTGGTTTTGTCTTCTTCCTGGTGTAAACATGTACAGGATTTGCCTTAATTCTTCTGTGTACAGTATCTTTGGATATTTGTCGACCCAATTCACGTAAGGAATTTGTACCAGTAGCAGCAAGCCGAAAAATCTGGCGCACATCTCGCTTAGTAGTGCTTGTTGGCCGTCCTGTTCTCTTCTTAGCTTCACATATCCGTTGCTCTGCAATGATTTTGTGTACAACAGACTTGGATCTTCTATTTTCGGCTGAAATTTCTCTTACTGTCTTGCCATTTGCTGTCAACCTCCAGATTTCACTTATTTCATCTTTAGAAATGTCTTTTCCACGAGGCATGTTTATTGTCACTCTTTATTGTGCAGAAATTAAATACAAGTTATAACTTACTTTATAATTTGGACTATTCCAAAGGGTAAATTTTATTTAAAACAGGTTATGACCATTCAGTTTGGAGGTGAGTCTCTATACTTTTGAGACACTTTTTTGTACTGATTATTTCAAAATATTTTTTTAAAAAAATGAAAAGCTATTTATTTTTGAAAATATATAATAATCATGTTCACAGTGTGAATAAATAGTGTTTTATTTGGCTTGGTCAAAAAATTTACTGATGTGCTAATGTGCTTTACCGAAGCATGACGGATCACATCTTTGCTCTAAGGCAAATCTTTGAGAAATCCTGGGAGTATGCAAAAGAGGTCTACGCTTGCTTTGTGGACCTCGAAAAAGCATATGACAGAGTTCCTCGGGAGAAGCTCTGGCAAGTGTTGCAAGAGTATAGAGTAGATGGGCAATTACTGGTTGCTATCATGTCTCTGTACGAAAGCTCTGAGATGTGTGTCCGGATAAATGACATTAAGTCAAGACCGTTCACCGTGGGTGTTGGACTCCGCCAAGGGTGCGTACTGTCGCCCCTCTTGTTCATTATCTTTATGGACTGGATAGACAGGGGCAGCCGAGGCGATGAGCGTGTTTGTGTGGGCGACTGCCTGGTGGAGAGGTTGCTCTTTGCTGACGACCTTGTCCTGCTTGGGTCTTCTCGCACGAACCTTCAGCATGCACTAGACCGGTTTCCAGCCAAATGTGAAGAAGCTGGGATGAAGATCAGTGTGGCTCAAACCGAGGTTCTGGTCCTTTCAAGACAGCCTGCTCAGTGCGCTCTCCATGTTAGGGGAGCCTCATTGAGACAGGTGGAGAAATTCAAGTATCTCGGGATTGCATTCACGAGTGATGGACGGCAGGAGAAAGAATTGGATGCTCGGATCGGTGCAGCAAGCTGTGTCAGCCGTGAACTGTGGTGATCCGTGGTAACGAAACGCGAGCTGGGTAACAAAGCCAAGCTCTCCGTCTTCAAATCTATCTTTGTCCCCATTCTCACCTATGGTCATGAGGCTTGGGTAATGACCGAAAGAGTGCGATCGCGGGTACAAGCGGCCGAAATGAGATTTCTGAGAGGTGTGGCAGGTGTTACACTACTAGATAGAGTGTACAGCAGCACAATAAGGGAATCTTTAGGTGTTGAGCCGCTACTTCTCCGCATTGAGAGATCTCAGTTGCGCTGGTATGGCCACGTGATACGGATGCCGCAAACTAGTCTTCCTAGGCAGTTGTTATTTTCCAAGCTGGTGGGTAAGAGACCAAGGGGTCGGCCTAGAACCAGGTGGCTAGACTACATGGTGAATCTGGGTTCGAGTCGCTTGGATATTACCAGGGAGGACATGCGCCTGATGGCGGAAGATCGCGATCGCTGGAGATCCTCCATAGGGCTGCTGCCCCCGCGACCCTAACGGATAAGCGGGTTTGAAAAGTAAGTAAGTAAGTTTTTGTGAGTGCACCCGGGGACCTACTTGTCGGTATAATAATAATAATAATAATAATAATCTATCTTAATAAAAACGTTATTCTGTCCGTCATCATTAAAATTCCCTTATTTCTGAGCAAGCCATAAGAGTTATCTTTATGAAACAAAAAATGCTCTATAGGTCGATAATAGACAATTAAAATGCATTTAAGTTACAAAAATAGTGGCACTAGGTTTGGTCAAGATGGTCGATTTTATGCCAAATTCTTCACACTTTTTCAATTTAAAAGGAGGTTTTTAAGATATCTCGACAAAATAAAAAAGTGAAATGTAGCTTCTAATTAGCTCTATTCATCTATGTATAAATGGTATCAATCAGATTTTTCATTACAAAATTATACCATTTTTTTGAAAAATCTATCTTAATAAAAACGTTATTCTGTCCGTCATCAGACTTATAGAATCAAAACTTATAATCATCGATGTAGTAACACTGTTAATAAAACATGGACTGATATGCATTGATATAGAGATGGAGTTCAAAACGATCCGACTAAACAAGAAAAGCCATTTGGAAATAAGGTGATAGTCATTGGAGAAGAGTTTCGACAATGCTTACCGATAGTTCCAAGAGGAACAGCAACAGAAGTTATCGAAGCATGTATCAAATCATCAAATTTATGGCAACATTTTACAAAACCTTCATTGATATCTAACTTGAGAAATGCAGATCAAGAAAATTTCAATGAGTGGCTTCTTAAGATTAGTTCTGAAAACTTTTCAAGAATTAAAAATTTTGATCGTGATTTAATTAAAATTCCAAATAAAATGATTGTCTCACATGAGTTAGATATAATTTCTACAATTTTTGGAGATGATATACAATCACTCTCATGTGATGATTTATCAAATCGAGTAATCTTATCTTCAACAAATATTGATGCTCTCACATTGAAAACACGAAATTATTGATCGAATGGAAGGAAGAAAAATTTACATTCAAAAGTAAAAATTCAGTGATAGCAACTCACGAGAGAAATGTTGAATTCATTGACTCCATCAGGAGTTCCACCACATATAGTTCACATAAAAGTAGGAATGATTGCCCGATTGATAAGAAATTTGAATCCAAAAAATAGGATTATGCAATGGGACTCGCTTAACAGTCACATCATGTCAAAGACATTTAATTCAAAGAATCGATTTGAAATCAAGTGATTTTAATTTGCCTTTCGTATTTGAAAGACGTTAATTTCCAATTATTCCTTCTTTTACTATGACTAAAAATAAGAGTCAAAAAGAATAATTTTCTCATGTAGGTTTAATTTTAAGTGAACCAGTGTTTTCTCATGGTCTAATTTATATCGCTTTATTACGTGCAAAATTTTAAATCAATATAAAAATTTGTATCTATGATATTCCTCAAGAACAAGAGAAATTGATCAAAAATAGTGTTAGAATTTTCACTAAAAATGTAATTTATCGTGATGTTTTGTAAAAAATAAATTTTGTAAAATAAAATTTACATTTTATTTTTTTCTGAATGTATTTAATGAGACAAACGCACGGCAAATATACCACAGCTGAGCGAAGCAAGGCCAACAACAACAACAACAACAACAACAACAAATAATAATAATAATAATAATAATAAAGACATACACTGACAAAATGCTTTCACTGTAACAACTTATGTGAAGTTAAGCAACATCAGGCACGGCTAGCCACTGGATGGGCGACCATTCACTGACTCAGAATCTTTGGGCCCCCCCCCCCCCCCCGGCTGCTGTGACCATCATATAGCAGTCGTTAATCCAGGTTCATCCAGTGACCCAACTCGTCCTCCTCAGGCCATACAAGCCCTGGATGGATGTACTATCAGTTAATTATTTATTATTTATTTATTTATTATTGTTCCTGTCGTTCTTTCTGCCTCTGGGATTATTCCACACTCACTACACAAAAGCCTGTCAACACTAAATTTAAACCCACACTTATAGAAAATCTTACAGAAAGCCACAATTCTAAACACCTGTAAGATAGTAAGGAAATTCCTACATCAATACTCCCACAAGCGCGTATTTTTTCTTCTCCCTTCCTTACATTTGAGTCCCTTGGGTTTGGCCCGCCTCTGGGACTAGGCCTCCGGACTTGATCCGAGTTTGGTTTCCCCAAACAATAATAATAATAACAGATTCAGACTAAAGACTGAATCTGTGTATTTTTTGTTAACGTAATAGGGGATTTTACAATTCAGTATTTAGCATTGATCATTACCATATTGATCATTCGAGAGTGACAGAGAGTCAGAGCATAATGTTGGGGAGAGAATGGAAGGGGAGGGTTGCTCTCTGGTTAGGCGGACGTTAGGCGGGAATCTACTGACCAGTCAAAAGGGAGGATAATATCGGGACATCCTTTTGATTTTGTACAATAAGAGCGGATTGGATGGGGTGCCTTCCTATACAGAGTGACCCAAACTTATCCAGCATAATTGTTTAGGATCATTGTGTGGTTCAAATGGAACAAAAAATATTACTTCTAGTTTCGATCATGTGTGAGATATCGACGTTTGTCTATTTTCTTGTAGATTCGTTAAAGCAAATAAATAAAACACTTGGAGAGTGCAGATCACTTTCATTCTGCATACTGACAGAACATCATATTGAACTGCAAAACAAAACTAAAATGATACAAGGAATAAGAATAAGAAAAAGAAACAAATCAATGTCGAGGAAAACAAATGACATAATGAACTTCGACGTTGTGTTGCACGATATGAGCAACTGCTCAAATCAACCGCCAAATCAATAAAATAGCTTTCACGCATGTTACAAGTACGACGATTCCTCTTCCTGTTTGGCATATGCAAAACAAGAATAGTACATTTAAGAATAAATAGGTAAATCTACGTTTTTTCTAGGAAAAGACTCTAAATAAAAGAAAATAGACAAACGTCGATATCTCACACACGTTCGAAACTGGATGTAATGTTTATAGGACATTTTTTGTTCCATTTGAACCATACAATGTTCCTAAACAATTATGCTGGATAAGTTTGGGTCACCCTGTATAAGAGAGAGGGGGCGAACAATAATAGAGAGGATATACGGAACAGGGAAGAGACAGAACGGGAAGCGCAGGTCTTAACAGTTCCAATGTTATTCAAGTGAAAGCGAAACAATTGTAATTCTTCTCTGTACAGAATACACAGAATAGGCGAACATGATATAGAGTGGTTACGGACGGATTGGACAATGGCAGAAAGATATGAAAAAACCAATGGCGAGACTAGTAGTGAATGAACACTATGAGATGTAACATGAAATTTTATTCATCTCAGCGATCTCGATCAATACGAGATAAGTAGCGACTTTTCTTAAGAGAATTTGTGATATAGATGTTAACAGACTGAGACTTGTGTAAATGTTGACAGACGAGCTGTGAGCAAGCGAAAGGGTTTCGGTCCTCTCGGAAACAAATTTATGCGAGAGTTGTAGCTGATGGGTGGATGAGAGACATCGTTCACACAGCAACACGAAACGAACTTTCATTGAGCTGAAGTATGATTCACAGCAGAAGGAGCAAGGATTCCGCGCGATCAACGCCAATGCTTAGATGCACGGTGGAAGGAAATTTACAGCAACACGCATCAATGAGATATGGTCAGCGGAGCAGGCTCTAGTCGCAGGGCCGTATCACGGATCGTTGGATACGGCGCAGAGACACTAGTCGCACCGTACTTTGGCGGGTAGGCGCTCGGCGATCATTGCGGGGAATAGCGGTGGAAGCGAGCGGCGTAGCCCTAGCAAGTGAGAGCAACAGTGACTGGATCCAAGGAGCGCGATGACGTTGACAAGTGTGTTCGGTGCAGTGTACAAAGATATAAAAGTGAAATCTATCGTAGTGAAGCGGCGAATCATCGTGGGATACCGGACCTCCAATAAACAAAAGTCAGATAAGTGTTGTACTTTGATTTTCTCTTACTAGCTGATGATAAGTCACGAACTCGCCTGAGAAAGAGGGTGGTTAATTCATTACTGCTTTATAAATTATACAATTTCTACAATATTCAAGGCCCTCTACTTAGGTGGCTAACTGAGCTCTTAACTGATCGCCAGTACTATCTAGAGCTCAACGGTACAACATCTACAAGTTTGATACGTAACCTCGGAGTCCCGCAAGGGTCCATTCTTTTTAATCTGTTCATCAATGATTTACCTAGTGTATATGTAACTCTAGTCTGTATGCCGATGACGTGACCTTACTGTTCTCTTGTTCGACTATTTCTCAACTCTTAGAATCTCCTTTCCGAACTCAAGTTCTGGAACGAAGCGAACTCCTTAACCCTCAATATTTCTAAAACACAACTTATGTTTTTCTACAAGAGGAATAAGCGTAACGTCCCAACTAATCTCCATATTTCTCCAACTGTTTTAAATATCTCGCTTTACTCGTAAAACATGATCTGACTTGGGATCTGCACATTGACAATTTATTATGTAATCTCAATAGGAACCAAGGAATGATTTCCAGATTTAATTATCTTCCCAATAATCTTTTATTACTTCTTTACTACTCTTTGATACACTCCTCTCTTTTTTATTGTATAATTTTTGGGGGCTCTTCCACCTCGTATAGTCTGAATAGATTATTGAAATCACAGAAGTGGTTCCTTCGCTCCCTTACGAAGTTACGCATGTCACAATCTGTTTCTCATTATTTTGCTGTATTCAAAATCCCTACCATTCGTCAGATCTATTTTGGTCAAAGTTGCTCTTTTGTCTATAAGGTCTTAAATAACCAGTTAATTTTATCTCGTCCTCTTAACATTAGTAAACAATTAGATAAACATAATTCTTTGTGGAAATAGTGGAATCCATCGCCTCCTCTTAAAAAAACGTAAGCTACTCAACACGACATTCTTCAGACATTTACAGCTAACCAAGAGTAATTATTCTCTTCCCGACGACGTTTGCTCTCTCCCTTCATGCTCTCTTTTTAGGAAAAAGATAAAAGCCATTTCATTTACTGACCACTGGAATGCTCTCTTCTTGTTTCTTCCGAAGGCTTTTTTGGCTTCCAGTTTACTCATATAAGTTTCTGGATTTACTGATTAAAACTCAGTGAGTTGGCACTATTTCCTTAAATAATAGCATCCTATTGTAGTATTTAGCACAACTTGTTGTTGTTTTATCTGCTAGGTTCTATAGGCTATGTGGTCTCTGCTGCTGTCTATCTGAAAATGTTATGCTGTAATTTTTTTTTTTAATTTGTTTGTTCATTATTTTTTTCTCTTTTTTTTTTTTTTTTTTTTACTGACGATTTTGCGACTTCCCTACCTGTTCCGCTTTTCTGCTTTTCTGTTTTTTTTTCTTCTTTTTTTTTGGTTCTTCTTTTCCTTCTTATTTTGTTTTTCGTTTATAATGTTTATGGTATTATTTATTTCCTTAATTTGTAAATTTCAGTTTTTTTTATCATAATCTTTTATATTGCTGTCTAAGTCTAATGATTAACCTGTCAATAATTCAACTTGTATGTGTATCCGGGGACCAAGCTCGTCGGTCCATGACGGTACAGGCCCCGGTTATGCACTGTTTGTATCTATATAACAATTAAAAATATAAATAAATAAGTAAAAATAAATAAAAACATTTTGATAATAAATACACTATATGATCAAAAATATCCGGACACCCCTCACAGATCATCGATTGGCCCAATGTCACATGATAATGACTTGCACATCATTTAAATAGCTTCCCACACCTTCAGACACAACTCTGCTTGGACATTGGCAAGAATGGGTCGTTCGGCAGAGCTCAGTGAGTTCCAACGTGGAACCATCGTTGGATGTCACCTATGCGGCAAGTCCGTGCGTGACATTTCCAGCCTTCTTCAGATACCCAAGTCAACAGTAGGCGATGTCATTATGAAATGGAAGACCCGGGGATCAACAACAGTTCAACAACGAACTGGTCCCAAGAAACTAACGGACAGAGACCGTCGAGTGCTTCGTTGTGTCACCCGCAGCAACCGGAAGCCCTCAGCGGAAAAAATTGCCACAGAGTTTCGAAACGCCTCTGCAAATGATGTCAGTACCATGACAATTCGTCGGGAACTGCACACGATGGGATTCCATGGCCGTGCTGCTGCCCACAAGCCCCACATCAGCAGGGTCAACGCCAAGCGACGTCTGGAGTGGTGCAAAGCCCACAGAAACTGGACAATGGACCAATGGAAACGTGTAATGTGGACAGACGAATCTCGCTACACACTCTGGCAATCCGATGGACGAGTTTGGGTTTGGCGCATACCTGGGGAACGCTTCTTACCTGAGTGCACAGAGCCCACAGTCAAGTTCGGAGGAAGAGGAGTCATGGTGTGGGGCTCATTTTCATGGTACGGACTGGGCCAGCTCGTTCCTGTGCAAGGAATCATGAACTCCGACCTTTATCTGAATGTTTTGGACAACTGTGCACTTCCAACGTTGTGGCAATTTTTCGGAAACGGGCCATTTCTCTACCAACACGACAATGCTCCGTGCCACAAAGCGAGGCGTGTACAGCAGTGGTTTGCGGACTCAGGGGTCGAAGAAATGGGTTGGCCGGCACAACGTCCCGACCTCAATCCTATAGAGAGTCTGTGGGATGAATTGGAAAGACGCTTGCGGGCCAGATCACATCGGCCAACTTCTGTACCTGAACTGATTCTCGCTCTTCGGGAGGAATGGAGGAACATTCCGGAAAGTACCTACCAACATTTGTTGGAAAGTCTTCCCCCAAGGGTGGAAGCTGTGATTCGGGCAAAGGGATGTGCAACGCCCTATTGATTTCCATGAAATCGTGGCTAGAGCGCAAACGTGCATGTGTCCGGATATTTGTGATCATATAGTGTATACCGGGTGTTCAATTTATCTGAAGACATTGAAATATCTCGAGAACCACACATCGGATCAAAAAAAGTGTGGAATGAAAAATGTTCGTCTCGAAGGGGGACATCTAATGATACCAAACTCGACCCCCCACCCCCACTCCCTGGAGGTGGGGGAAGGAGGAGTAAAAAAACTTAAATGGGAACTCCCATTTTTGATTGCAGATTCGGATTCTCCAGAAAAAATTGCCCCAATCTGACCTACGATTCGAATCATTTCGGCCACAAATGGCGCTGTAATCGACAAAATCAAAATGGGTAAAAAATCGTTGAAAAATGGCGATATCTCAAGAAATTGGGTGGACAATTATGGTGTCATTAAGTAGCATTTGTAAGAATATCAAAAACATTTAATTTTATTTTGCTGATCTGATACCTATTTTTTGTACAAAACTCAGAACGCATTGTTGCAGATTACTACTCCAATAGTTATTACCCTAAACCATGATTTGCACAATTATCCAACTAGGCAGGCTGGGGGCGTTTATTTCCCTATATCTAGGCTTGGCTATCGTAACAGGAGCTTATCCTATGCAGGTGTTAAAATCTGGGCCACTATTCCGCCCACTATACGTACTTTGATGCCTTATGCAATATTTCGTAGAGCATTAAAGGGTTACATCACGTCTCTATAACTGGTTAACAAGCATTGTCTTTTATATTTTTTAATTACTTTTTCTAAGTGACTTGATTATATCGTTTTATATAACGATCTTCACTTTGCCTTGTTGTAATTATATACTCTTTCTTTCCTATGAATTGCAATGTCATTTATGCTACGGTTTTATTTTTAAAAGATTCTTTATATGGTACCCAACGTTATTAACTGTCTGCTTATTTACTGAAGGTCATTACTGGCAAGTTAGGTTTTAGTTGGTCATAGTTGCCTATTTGGCAACTACATGTATTTTTATTTTAACCAATGTAAAATGGTTATTAATTCCTTTAAATTTATTCAAAATTTTTCATTAAATTACGATTTAATCTTTGCCAGTATTGCATTCTAGCCCATCTTGTATGCTTATTCAGTTTAAGTTTTTTTCTTTTTATAATGCACTAACATGTTTATTATTTGTTTGTTACAATTATTTACTACGCCCGCGTGGTCTAACTAATCGGTCTGGGACCATACCTGACCCCGTTGGGCGTTACTGTAAATTTCTTAAACCTAATAATAAAATAATAATAATAATAAATTGAACACCCGGTATAATATAAATGAATAAATGTGACTGCTTAACTAAATATCGTGATGATCATTGCGGGGTAGTTTAACTGGGGCGACATGTGATTTGGAACAACAGAACAGGTGAGAACAGTTTTGATTTTTTTGTATTGTTTTTATGAAAGTATGTGTAAGATATTAATAATTTTTTTAACGAAAAAAATACCCACCATTTAAGAAATTTGCATAAACAAAATATTTTTATTAAATTCAAATATTTGAGCATGCGTAATATAATTTTAAAAATTTCATATAGAATCTACAGTTAAAGAGCTTTCATATGTCACCAATCACATCTTTCTAAGCAAAATACAACCGAAGTTACAGTACTTCATAGATAAGGCCCCCACTCAAATTTTAAATGTCCGTAACTTCCATAAAAATAAAAAATAATAATAATATTTGGCATTCATTACCAACTCCCTAGGGCAATTGTATATAATCCGAGAGGTCAGTGCCAATGCCTGCCTGAACTGACATGGAATGACCCAGGGTATTGACCCTTTCGAGGAAAGCTCTATGCAGGTGGCGGCAGCGACATCCGTTGACCTCTGGAGCCCAGCCACACTTCCGGCGTCGCCGTTTTTCCATGCTAAACAATACTGTGTAGTGTTGTGTTGTATCAAATAGATTTAATATATTTTTAAATGAATTTAATACAATTTTACCCCCTCAGTACAGAAATACGGAAGAATAAATATTTTTAGTATTACTGTATTTATTTTAGTTTAATTACAGTGTAATTAATTATTACACGATGGTTAAGTGTTACTCGTGTTAGCTTTATTTTATTTGTTTATGTTACAAATTTGTTTTCTGTAATTGAATTAACCCCTTCAGTCACCTTGGCAACATATGTTTCCAACTTGTATCTTGGACGTTTACCTTGTCAAAAGTGCGGTATTTTTTATGTTTTGTAAAATTTCGTACTAAATAAATGACATGAATAAAATCTGTTGATTCTCTAATAAATATGTATATTTCGGTAGCAAATATAGCCATACATGTAAAAAGATAATAAAAAATGTTAATAAATAAAAAACTGCTGGTTATGTTTAATGTAACAGTATCAATATAATAAATGTAAAAACAAAATTTTTACAATCGAATTTAAGGTCTGTGTCTGAAGGGGCTACAATAATAAAAATTTTACGGTAAAATGACTAAAATAAGGTTACAATAAAAATATTTTTTTTACTTAATTTGATAATTAAACTCCGTTTACACTGAACTAAAACACGAATTATATTTATTTAAACGAAGCGTCATTTAAAATCGGTAAAAGTCCCGTGTAGCGTCCCCTAATTTTCTCGGCTTACATCGATCAGCCCCATCGCGTTTAGGCTCTGAATTTATTATTGTAACATACCTAATTAATATGTAAATGGTTTATCATATTATCGAAATTATATTTTAAGAAATTTATGCAGGAAAGAATCACGAAAGTTTCGTGATGATGAACTTCAGCTAATGGGCCTGGCCGCTCATTCATGTCGGCCTGGCTGCTCATCATTCAACAAATGAAAAACTATAAATAGATGATTATAATTATATACTCTTCATTAGATGATTATAATTACCTTGTAAGTGGGAAAGTAAAAGAAATCCTCGTGTATCGTTTCAAGGAGCTACAGGTGAGTGAACGATTTAAGCCAGTTTAAACGATTTAACGTGCTAACTTTAATGCAGTTTTACACAAATTTCATACATTTCTAAATAGATTTAATACAATTTTAAATTAATTTAATAGGATTAAATGAATTATATTTTAAGAAATTTATCCGAGAAAAAAATCACGAAATTTCCGTGACGAAGAACTTCAGCTAACGGAAGGTCATTCATGTCGACCTGGCCGCCCATCATTCAACGTACACCGCCACGGAACTTTCGTTATTTTTTTCTCGCATAAATTTCTTAGAATATAATTCATTTTATCCTATTTTATTATAAGCTTTTATTAACTTTGTTTAGGTCAAATCTTGTAATCAATATTAAACCAACTTTCCGACAAGCTAGGGAGCTGCAATTTGACACACTTATGCAGAATCGATGACAATTTATGATAAAGAAAAAAATTTTCAAATCGGTTCATTGGTTCGTGTTCTAATGGTACTAACTCATTACTACGAATTGATTGTTGTAACAATTGGACATTTCGTTATGTCGAGAGTAAATGTATCTATTGTTTATTGTTGCAAAATTAAGCTGTATTGTTGCCACTAAATAAAACATTATAAAAGCTTGGTTTGATAAAACCTTTTTCCTCTTAACTTGTTCATTTAAAATTGTATTAAATCTATTTAGAAATGTATAAAATTCATGTAAAGCTGTAGGAACCCAATTTGTAAAAACTGTATTAAAGTTAGCACGATAAATCAATAGGCTTAAATCGTTCACTCACCTGTAGCTCCTTGACATGATATACGAGGATTTCTTTTACTTTCCCACTTACAAGATAATTATAATCATCTAAGGAAGAATAGTACTTCATTTGTTCCTTGGCGTAGAAACATATTCGTTTCACAAAGAAATCGTACAGATCGAATGATGTTACTGTGGGCTACGAATTCACGTCGTTCTTGAAAAATATTTCTAACATATCATCCATCGGATCTGGCAAATTGTGCTCTTCAAACATTAATTTCTGCTTATATCGTTCGCTGGCTACGCCATTCAAACTTTTAAAATATATGTTTGACATAATTTAAACAGAAAAATCGCCTAATAATTGTATAAACACTTGTAATTTAAACTACACTGTAGTTACACTGCACTAAATCCTTTGATGCCCTCTGAAACGGAAGTTAGTAAGGGCTGTCGTAGGATCGGTCACGTGGTTTCCTGCGACGCGTTGTTTTGTTATCGAAACGGTCAATAAAGCATTTAAATTAAAGACAAGTCAACCAGTCGGGGTTTGATCCTTGAGATAGAGACATATACTGACTATAGGGTTGAACGATCTTTTTGACACGCGCAGTAAATCATCTCATCAATATGCTTTGTCTGGATTTTACCCATGATGCACTTGTTCTGCTATAGTAATGGTGCGTTGAAGCGTGGAAAGCCTATTAAAAGTCATAATATAAAACAAATTGCATTCGAGTCGACTATTCTGCGTCATTTTTTAATTTATTAATTTATTAATTTCATTTATCTATTTAAAAGAAAAAACGAAAATAGAAACTACATATAAATACGAAAACAATATTTCGAAAACGAAAGCAGATGTTTCATGAAATAGCTAAGCGATTTACTTCCCGTTAACGTCTATTGGCTGGCGTTAGAAATGACGTCATCCTGTCGTTCAACTTATGTGGCGGCAGCTATAAATAAAACTCCAAAGAGTTGTTTAGATTGTAACTACGTGGAATGGACACCACCCGACGGTTAATGTTCAACGGTAGTTCATTCCAGAAGCCAATGGCGTTGTAATGAAAGTGATTTTTAAGAAACGTAAAGACAATGCTAATTCAAGTTTTAACTGTCGCGTTGAACGGTATTCTAAGCTATTTTTAAGACACTTTCACATATCTGGGAGCAAATGTTCGAGTAATCACAAACTGGTGACCCATTCTGTGTATTCGTAGACACAAATATACAAGGTAATGTGACCACTCCCTTCGTTTGTCTTTGGGGTTGCCCACGAGGAACTATGTCACGTGTTGCGAATTGGTTAGATGACTATATAACGTAGGTTTCCACTATGTTAAAAACATATCACTCATTGCTGCAATGGGTAAGAAACGAGATTTTTCAGATCTGGAAAAAGGGATGATAATCGGCTTTTGGGCCAAGGGTGGCAGTATTTCGGAAACCGCGCAGTTTGTGAACTGTTCTCGTGCTGATGTAGTTAAAGTATACCATGACTGGGAAAATGGAACCGTTCAGAATAAACGGTATGGGAACTGTGGAGCACCACATGCCATTGATGAGAGAGGTGAATGTCGGCTGCGAAGGTGAGTGAAGGCCAACCGAAGAGCTACGTTGGACAACTTAAAGCTCAATCTAACGAGGGTGCTACCAGACATATTTCTAAACGGTTGGATCAATTGAAGAAACACCAAGAATAAAATATTTCTCGAATATTGTGTATAATCTGAATATACCTTTTGGGGGGGGGGGGTAATTTTTTGGCTAATGAATTTCTCCCGCGAAGGAATTCACGTTTGATTTGGGACATTTCTTCGCACAATGCTTTGTTTTCAAAATATTTCCATGTCTACACTTAAATGGACCACCCTGTATGTACACGTATTTGAAGATATATAGCGTTACTATACCAGTAAAACTATTGGTGGACAATAATAGGAAACAGGACGATTTTTGTGCCATATACTTTACTATGCTATTTTGACAGCATTCCACTAATTTTCCACTCTGATGTTTTGATCTTTCTGATCAAAAAATAAATCATTCCAAAAGAAATTGATGAGAATTCATATTTACTTGCAGAATCACAGTATTTGCCTTAATTCTCGAGATAGATCAAAAAATATTTTCGAGGCTCCTTGTAAAGTGTCTTTTCCTCGTGTACGATTCGGCTCTAAAACTAATAAGCACATCTTCGTCTCGTGCAAGGGTGTATTCAAAAAGTTCCAGGACTGCCGGCGTCGCCCAAAACAGTTTAAGTGGTGCCATCTCTGGGCGACAAATGGAGTTAAAGAAAGATTTTGAGCTCAAGCACACGGGTAGCTTTTATTATTCTGACCAAACATAGCGGCGCCCATTGCGATGTGAAGTTACATCTAAAGTTTGAGTTTAGCATTTTTCCCTTCAGCCGTATTTTGTTCTAGACCATCCTCCTCAAGAACTGTGCTATTTTCGACTGTTTTCGACATTTACACAGACGGACACACGTCATCAAGATATCGGCGTTTTCGATATCAGGAGGCCCTAAAACGTCGAGATCTGTCGAAAATCGGATCTCGAATGTTTTGACTAAGTTTTTAAAACTTTCGGTCCTCCCTAATACCCTATAGGCTATGATGGTGAGAGTGCAAAGCAAAAATGACGTTAAATATAGTACGTAGTACGTCATAAATGCATAAAATAAAATCATTATAGCATCTAGTGAGTGTTCTGTCTTTCGACAGGTCTAGTATTCTTTACAATTTATTACATAGGTGGATTGCCGTTGCCTTCCTATGTTAGTTAACGATTGCTGTAAGATGTCATCAGCAGCCGGGATCGAGTGCCCTCTGAAACATGGGGCACTAATCATTATCGCACGTTTTGGTAAGTCTTCCGGTTAGTGGGGCCAGATTCACAGAAGCGTCTTTGTTCATGAAGTCGTGAATCGGTAAATTTCATAATTTGTCCTAAATGTAATGCACAGAATGGTTCATTATACCGTTTATCCAAGAAAAGAGTGTGCGCTATAACTTTCTTTGTAAGACAGAGTGGAAAATTTCTGTGGCAACATTGGGAATTAAGTCCTATATCGCGCGCTAAACGAGCAGGCTAATTCGATTGCAAAGACTTTTAGTAAAACTGTGAAACAGGAATGAGTGCGAACTATGCGGTACTATTCAAAGTAGTATTCATGCGAAAGGTTCAAAAATGTCGCAAGCAGCCGCTGCACGCTATATGAAAAAAGTAAACGCATTTGTAAGGAAGTGGATAAAGGGTTTTGAGGACTACAAAAATGTCAATGACTTACCAGAACAAGGCGTAACAAGAAAGACCACTAAACAACGAGACAAGCAGGTCATAATGACCGTCATCAGGAATCCACAAATAACCTTGTAGGAAGGACAGGAAAAAATGAGACATAAAGGTACTAAGTTGTCTCTGGAGACAATAAGAAGTCGTTCACAGGAGAAAAACATAAAATGGCGGAATATGGTCAATTAATCTCTCGTATCTGAAAACCATGTGGTGAAACGTCTCCAATGGGCAAAGAAAAATATTGATCGTGATTGGGGCAAGGTCGTTTTCTTGGATAAATCCTCGTTTGGGTCACGTGATTTCCCACATCGAGCATGGTCATATGTACAAACAGAACTTTGCACTGTACTGTAAAGCACCCTGTAAAGGTCTATGTCTGAGTTGGGTCTACGACAATTGGGTGGATGACAGTTCGGTGGATGCAACAATTCAGTGAACGTCAATTTGATGGATGTGACACTCAGTGGACGTCAATTGGGTGGACGGGGCAATTTGGTGGACACGACAATTTGGTGAACGTCAATTCGGTGGAAGCAACAATTGTGAACACATTAGTATATATGAATATAAGATAAGCACCGCGAAGTGAACTCTAGTATCAAAGACTGACTTACATATTAGTCAGTTTGTTTTCCAAGTCTTAGTTGCTAACTTCAAAATATTAAAGGAAAAAATAAACATATCTGTTTTTTGTAAAATCTGAGTCAATTCATTTTGAACATATTGACAGGAATCCAGGAATTCCTGGTCGCCCCATTGGGGACGTGAAAACCCCTCCCCAGTGGTGGTTACAACCCCATAGACACTGTATGAGCTACATGAAACATAAGCTTCGCAGGGAACGCACCTGGAGTTTGAACCAACTGGCTCGACAAATTCGAAAGCTTTGCAAGTCTTTATCTTTAGAGTTTGCTATCACTTAGTAGAAAGCATGCCCCGGAGATGTCAAGCTATTATTAACAACGACGGTGAAAGGACCAATTACTAATAGGGAAGCGCCACTGTCCATGTATAGTTCTATTTGGAGTTCTCATTTTCCGGAAATAAACATTTTTTCGGCTACCGTGAAGGCGTAACGGCTCACGACAGTAAGGATTGACGTCATTTTTATGAGAAGTGACGTCACAGTTTTTGCTGGAGTTGGAAAGAAAAGAAACGGAAACATATTTTTAAGGGGGGAGGGGGAGATGTAAACCTTTATAACTCAGAACTGGCTCATCAGAAGCAAACAAGTTATTTACAAAAAAAATTTGTCTTAAGGCCACGCAAAATAAATTCTACGTTTATCGTCCCCGCCCGCCCGGAATCTTGCCGTTTTTAATTTTTTTTTCTCTGAAAAAAAAAAGCCGCCCGCCCCACTTTCCATCCAAACAAAAATAATTTTAAGCACAATGTAATATACATATGACACACACGGTTGGACGATGAAAATCGAATCGAGTTAGGCTGTTTGGTCATGGTTTCTTCGACTGATTTAAGGTTTCCATGAATAGGTTTTGGACTGAACACTAATTGTGTGGAGAGATGTTAAGGCGAACACTTTTACTGCATAGACATACATGTACAACGCTTCGTCTCGTCCTTTTATACTTATGGGTTGAAATATTTACAGTAAAATCTCGTTATAACGAACTCCTCGTTATTATGAATTATTTTTGGGTCCCTGCAAAGGCCAATTGAAATCTACGGAAATTCCGATTACGGATGGGCGATTAATCGAAAAAATCGATTAATTGATTTTATTAAAGTCAATTCTCTATTTGATCCACCCGATTAATCGGATATATCCATTCTTCCATTCCGATTTTCCTTGGAGCAAATGTCCTACAATCGGAGAAAAAAATGGCTAATTTTATTGATTGAATAAAGGGAAAAGTATTATTTTAAAACCAGCTGAACAAATATTTTTGAAATTACATATTTTTAAATAAAATTTTTATTTGAATTTTTTAGTTGGTATCTGAATTCTTTTATTTCAGTTCACAATAAAATCTGTTTGGATTTTAATCGGTCAATAATCGATTTTTCTTACCCAACCGATGAGGAAATCGAATCGATAATCGATTATTTAAGAGATTTTGCTCATCCCTAATTCGGATATAACGAACTACGAAAAAAATTTTCGCCCGAACAGCCGCAAATTTCTTTATCACGAACTTCAGTACTTGCAGAAATCGCGCGAACTTTAGATATAGTTCAATTATAGTGCTGACACAATAGACCTCCTGCTTCGTCATGATATCGGACCACGCTTTCTGGACCTGCTTTACGAGCAAGTACCCATTTACTATTTTTATTTAAATAAACAGTGATTGTATGATAGTGTTGCTAGATAGGTCGGAAAGCCCCCAAGATGTTTTTTATTTTTCAGTCTAGGGGGTTGAAAATTTTAACAAATATATATAATTGACGTTTGCTTCCAGTCAACCCTGCTCTCGCTGTCAGCTACAGACCCGTAAGTTACCTATGATGTTAAGTGTCTGTGAACGCGTTCAACGGAAGAGGTTTAACGACTTTTGTGTTGCCACTACTGTGAACAATGTATTTACAATTCTAATGGATAGCAGAAAATCTTCTGGAGTACCTACTCGCAGTCCAAAAATAAATGCAAAGGTAAGACTACGTAATGACATTGTGGATTGGTTAGAAAAAAATAAGCTTGGTTGGGAACCAGATAATATAAGCACTGTATGCAGACAATTTGTGACAACTCTAACGAACTGTTTGTGGACAGTAGATGGTCATGGCAAAACACTTAAGGATCGTGGTCATGATGTGCCAACATTATTTAGTCATTTTGAGGGCTATAACTGTCCAGAATTAAGTAAGCATAAGAAACGTGAATACCAGTGTTTAAAATACGATGAAATTTTTGCTGCCTCAGAAAGTTTGTTCGTTCTTGCTGGAAATCCCTACATGAAAATGGAACGGTGAAAGCTGGTTGCGAGAATATAACTGTATTTGCCTATCGACTTCGTGTGCATGCTGATTATTTACAGGAACTAACAAGAAAATGAAGCAACACCAGTTATCCTTCGAAACATCAGAAAAAGAGAAATGGAGAGTTCTGAGAGGTAGAAACGATATACTGCCAGGAAGACTTGCTAGATATAAGAAACTCCACGAAGCTCTTTTACGAAACAAAGATTGGGAACCAGTGTTCGTTAATGATTTCACTCCACATGACAGGCGTCGAAGACATAATTTTTTGAAAAACATGGTTAGCCCCTGCAAATCAATCATTTACACACACTTAACAGGCGGAGAAAACTTGGTATTCATGTGGCACATACCAGAGAATTCAATGGAAGAAGGTACGATGAACAAGAATGATAATGTCAGAAAGGATCTTGTGAGAAATCTACCCTCATTTCATACTAGGGCAATGAGAAGAGAATTCCTCAACTCGTTTGGCAAGGTCACAAACAGCCATCCTGCTTTCTTGAGGGAAGGCTATGGTCGTTTAACTGGAGATCAATCTAGCAGTCAAAATTTCACGACATATGAGGTCGATAAGAGAGTTAATGAAATCCTTGAAAATGAGGATGCTGACTTGTGTGTCGATATCAGAGTAAACAACTCTGGATCACCGGAACTGTATGAGGAATTCCTACAGCAGCGCAGAATATACATCAATACTTCTGTTGAGACTGCTGTCGATGAACGCAGACATGATGTTGTTGATATAAATCGGGATGTAGTGACTTATTTAGCTACAGCGCTAAGTGTTCGAGACTTACACGAAGAAGTCGCCAAGCGTTGTCATGAAGGTACTGCCATTCCTTCTCAGCAGTGGCTGAGAATGCAATTTTGGCCAAGGAAACCTAGCACCCGAGCTGCTGCTGGATACAGTGGGAGGATTAAAATAAAATACATGATCCAGTCAAGACAATTTAGGATGAACCATATGGATTGTCACTATGCCTCAGCATTATATAGATACCAAAGAGAGTTTTCAATAAAGTACAGAGATTATGTTACATTTGCTTCTTTGGATGACAAGCATATAATTAAGGTCGGTGAGCCTGGATGTCCAGTAGGTGCAGTTGAAAGAGGTAAAAAAAATTCAAGTAGGTGACTTTACAAAATTCTCTCTCGCCCTCAAGTGTAATCATACTAATAGATGTACCAGAGTCAATTGAAGGCTCATTTTACAGTGGTCAAGTTCATGTAGGATTAAAAGAGAATGCGTGTGAACCATCTTCACCTATTCGCCATGCTACATAACTTCACAAAATATTGACTCAAAGAGAACTTAATCCTATTCTGTTGTACACAGACGGTGGGCCCGATCATCGCCTGACTTATACAAGGGTTATGATTTCATTGATAGCCTTGTTCCTGAAGGTTAACTTTGATTTTTTGTGCGCGGTTCGAACACCACCATATAATTCGTGGAAGAACCCAGTAGAAAGAATAATGTCAATTTGGAACTTGGGACTCCAAGGTGTAGGTATTATCAGAGAAGTTACACCCTATGAACAGAAACTGCATGCTTGTTCTTCTTTAAAAGATATTCGAAAGGCAGCTACAGAAGAACCCCTACTGAAAAAAGCCGTTTTGGAAGCTGTTCAACCAATCAGAGATTTAGTAGGTGCTATTGTATGTCGTCTGAAGCTTAAGGAACATAATTTAAAAACATTTATAGAGGCATCTGAGGAGAAGATGAGTGAAATGTGGAGTCAGATTTTGATGGTTGATAAAAATTTGACTAAACAACATAACACAAAGCACTCCACCGAAGACCTGGAAGACTGGAATTAATTTGACTAAACACTATATGTTCAGCATCAAGAAATGCAATGAATCCACTTGTGGAATTTGCCTCTCCCCAAGACTTCCTCAAGACATATTTAATACAGTACATCATCTTCCAGATCTTATCCCAGTTGGAGATCACTACCAAAGTTTTGATGATCTTTATGGGACTAAAACAACTGAACTATATAGACCTAGTCTTAGGTCAACAGTTACTGGGAAAAAAGGTCATGGAATGCCATTTAATCCTACTGGACAGCGTGCCCGGAACACGAACACTGTCATTCAATGCATTAAGTGCGAGCACTGGCGGTGCGTATATACCAAAAAAAAAACAAACTTACAAAACAGCAAGAAGCTGAACTGAAAACTTATTTGGACATACTTGACTACACTTGTGTTAGCAATTTCAGTGATATTGATGCGGAAGACAATTCAGTTATGAATATAGTGTTCGTGAAATTAAACCTCACCTGCAGTTCTCCTACTGAGATGCCTTACTATCATCTCATCGCTATCATTGTGGAAATGAGTATAATCTAGTTACTCAAACTGGAGAGTTGACCATTTGTATTCTGTGTGTTGCAGACAAGAAGCAGGCGATCAATTGCCGTGGTCATTCTTTCAAGAAGCCTGTGTAATTTCTTGTTTATTAAAAACAAACTAAATTAATATAATGTAACTTTTATTGTACTTTTAAAATTTTTTAAAGTTATTAAAAAGATATTAAGAAAAATTGTCTACAAAAAATTAGTAATGCTTTTTTATATTAAAACAGTACAAGTTTTTAATATGGCTAGTTCAATTTTAGGTTTTTAAACACAGTATAAATTGTAAAACAATAAAAATAGAACTGTGCTTAATTTTTTACCCTCAGCCGTCCGGCTTTTTAAAAAGAAAAATGAACGGTATAAAATTATTGGCAGTTGCTTTTATTAAGCTATACAGAGTACCATGATATTAAAGCTAAGTAAGTGTTTTAAAAGAACTTAGTATAACTGCTATACAGTATAACTTTAAAACGCTTAAAATATCGTGTTATAAAGTATTTAATTACCGTACATTTTTCAGAAATATACACAATTCTTGTCCAAGACTTCGTGCTTATTTTATATGAAAGGGAACACCAATAAATGCATTTTTCCCGTTTTAAAAATATTAAACATATTGGCAGTAATATTAAATATGAAAGCCTTGGCAGTAACAGTGTTATGTATGTTTCTGAAAAATGGAGACCAATACTTTTGGAATTTAATATTTACAGTATTTTAAATTTATATGCTACACCGTTTCATACAAAATTTGATAGTGATAAATGTATATATATTACTGCATTTAAATTTAATACATTCGAGTTTAAATGTATTGAAAAATCGGCCTTGAAAAAATAGCCGCCCGCGCGATTTGTGGTTGAATTCGAAAAAAATTTTTTGGTCGAAAAAAAAAATGCCGCCCGCCGCACCTACTTTTTCGTAAACACCGGACGATAAACGTAGAATTTATTTTGCGTGGCCTAATGGGGGAGTCCGTACATGTCGAATTTATTGAGTTTGGTCAACGACTCCTAAATATAAAGCCTGAGCGCGAAAACGTCATCATCATACGAGGTTATGTTTAATCGCATTTCTACTAATAATAAGCCCTAAATTATGTCTTCGCATGATGATGTAACAATGTATGCCGTTTTCGCGCTCAGGCCTTATCTTTAGGAGGTGTTGGTTTTGTTCGCTGGTATGAACGCTACAGCCATATCTTCATTTTTGGAAAAAAAAATTATCTCCAAACAGGGTTAACCAATTGTCATAAAAATTCGTCAAGGCACAGTATAAAGTACTCTCAAATATTAATTTGGTTCTGCTTTTTGCCGTTTCGGAGGAGATAGTTGCACAAAATTGGTTACATAAGTATAGACGGATTTTTTTTTTTTGTTAAATTTTAATATGTTTTCTGGAATCATGAGTTTTAAAGTCAATTTCAGAAAGAAAAAAATAGATTTGGGGAAATAGGTCTTCGCTTTTAGTGAGTGGTAGGTCAACAAGGGGTGAAACAGTCATGATAATAAAGTTTACAAAAACAAAGTAATATACAGTGTTATTATACTATAAGCAATATCCTTTTCGCCACATTATTGGCTCTAATAACCTCCGTGCCCCTTTCCTTTGGCTTGAAAGCTTTTGTTGATGATATTATGTGACCAGGACCTATAATACATTCTCGGAACATCAATTACAACAGGATATCAAGCAGGATACCGACAAATTACATGATTGGTTCCAGCAAAGGGGTATGTCAATTAATAAGGACAAAACAACTTACCTCGTTATTTCAAAAAAGCCGAGACAGATAAAATCACAAAATATATTAGGTATCACATGGGTTTGCAAATTAAATTTTATCTGAGACACTGATTTGCCAACTAAATAGACTACGTTATCTGATTAAGATACTACGACGCACTTTGACACGTAGAGAAATAATCACCATTTTGAAATCGAAGGTATTACCAAAAATCACTTATGGTTTACCTGTTTGGGCAATATCTTATAAATACATGTACAAAAAGTTGAGAGTGGCCTATAATAACATAATACGAGTAGCACATTTAAAGAGATTACTCGATCACACATTTTTGTAACCAAATAAAAATACCTACCTTCAGCTCATTGACGACCTTGACAAAACTTAAGGAATTGGTTAAGGCATTTAACTATGATTCCCACCCTGCTCACTTTATTAAAGAATGGTTAGTACTTGCTTTAGACTGTAGAAATTCGAAGCGCCTTCGGATTCAACCGCCAACTATAATCTCTAATTTTCGAGAAAAGTTCTTTCCATTCAATTGTATTCAAACATGGAATGATATACCACTAAATCTTCGACAATGCATTATATTTTGTGACGTACAGAATTGTAATAACCATAATCAACATACCCAAAGTATTTTAATGGATTATGTACTAAATGACCAAAAGGTGACCAATACCTACAAATAAATTTGTCTGGCAGGACGCACAATAATAATAAATAAATTATCATCCCCCTAAAAAAAAAAAAAAAAAAAAAAACCCCCCCCCTCGTCCACCTACTAAGAAATTTGTTCTTCAATAAGTTTTATTTATTCAAATATTGAAAATTAAATATTATAAATCTTGGAAAAATTATTTTGTTTATTTATTTATTTATTTATGACCCCTTTATTTATTATTTATATAATTTTACAAACAGAATGCGATTTCCGAAGTTGAAAAAATGTTTTTTGTTGCCGTTCATTTATAAAACTCTCCAACTCTTGATACGACTTGAAACTTCTTCCTGTTGAACATATTTTTCCAGTTGAACATTTACACAATATGTTCGTTCACTGCTACGGCCATCTGCTGCACGAAAAGTGCCGCGAAACAACTTCCGTCAATAAAGTATGACGTCACTCCTTACTGTCGTGGGCCATTATGCTTTCACGGTAGCCGTGAACGTAGCCACTGCGTTTAAAATTATAGCGCACACTCTTTTCTTACAAGGAAACTTCACGTACTCGGACTCACCGAATTTGTAAAAAAATAAAATCTACGAATAGGTTTCCCCCAATTAAATACCCATGCAAAGCCATTCGATGCACTTCTCAAAAATTTCCGAGTAAAAGACTCATAAATTTTTTCACATATACAGGGCGCTCCGAAAATATCCGACAAAATTTTAAAGGGTGGTAGAGGGGACGAAAATAAGCATTTTCCGTCATTGAATGTATGTCCCGAAATGACGCGTTTAAGTGCGCTAGTCGATGACGTTTGGGAGTAAAGACGTCATTTCCCCGCTAGGATTTACCACAGCATGCATCACTTTACAAACGCAGAGCTTGCAAATATCCATATGAGATTTCCGTTTCCGTTCGCTAGTCCCATATATCATATGGATATTTGTTTGTTGTAAATATTAGCTAGGAAATGACGCTTTTACTCTCAGACGTCATCGACTGACGCGCTAAACGCGTCATTTCCGGACACACATTCTATGATGGAAAATGCTTATTTTGGTCCCCTCTAATGCCCTTTAAAATTTTGCCAGATATTTTCCGAGCGCCATGTATATGCAGTTTATATTAGAATTCGGGTATTTATAAACTGCAGATATTTAAATAAACTTTATGAATTTTTTCTTGGAAAATTTTGAGAAGTGCACCGAACGGCTTTGCATGGGTATTTAATTGGGTGAATGGCACTCGTAGAATTTTTTTATCAAATTTTGTGAGTCCCCTTGTTAGACAGACAGTATTTTATATTTCAAAGACGAAATGCTTGTCGTCGAGAGTACAGAGATTATATTCCGTTTTTTTGAAAACAGCTAATAAGAATCCAGACTAACAGTTCCCGAGATATTGGCCAAAGATCGAATTTCCAAAACATGCTATATTTTGAAAATGGTGAGTCATAGCAAAGTAACGCCAAAACAGATTATTAATACACAAAAAATGAATAAATGTTTGTACTGGCCAGTAGAATATTGACTAGAGCGGAAGGAACCGAGTTAGGGAAAATAGAGAACGATGTAAAGCGAAAGGAAAACAATTTACTTACTCGCAAATACCGTCGTTAATCGATCAGCTACGAAAAAAGACAAAACTCTTAGAAAGTCCCATGAACATGGAAATTTTACGGTTAACGGTGTGCTGCAAACAGTCGAAGAAGTTCGCCGCTTTCGTCTTCAATTTACGAGGTCATTTCAATAAGTATGGTACAAAAAATTTTGTGTATAACTCAAAGGGAAGTGAATTCAACTCAAAATCAACTTTTTGATAGCTTTCCTAGATTGTTTATCTACTTGATGCGCCGTTTTGCTCCAAACCAAGATCTCAGAAACAGAAGTGGTTTCCACTCTTGCTCCAAACCAAGATGCTAACTTTTTGGTAGCATCGTAAACACACAATATTGACAATAGAGCTACAGAGTTTACTTATTATTCAACGTAAGAACCTAGTTGCTCAACACGTTTCTTCCATCGTGGTATCAATTTATTTATACCATATGCAGAAAAGTCCTTTTTTTGATGTAAAGCCACTTGCGGAGGCCAATTTTACTTCTCGTCAAATCAAACTGTTGCCCAGTCATAAACCTGTTGATGGGATCAAACAAATAAAATTGCATTTTCCTATGAATAATGTCGCAAGCTGTTCCGAACGAAATGTTGAATCGCTCTGCCAAAGTCTCCAAATGAATCCGTCTGTCCGTCAGAATTGCTTATTCAATGCGTGCGACCTTACTTGCTGTTGCAGCGGATACAGGTCGGCTGTAAAGTCGCGAATCGGTGAGATCTTCACGTTCGTTTGCAACATCTGGAGATGTTAGGGCACTCTAGGCAATCATCACCATAACATCTACCATTTGTTTGTAAATTTTATTCGGGGGTTTCCGTTGAGCCGACAGAAAACGAACAACACCTCGCTGCTCTTCGACAGTAGACGAACGCAGCGCACAAGCCATTTTTGTTTTACAGTTCATATTTTGCCCCCAGGTGGGACAGTAACGTCGAGCATACCTTTCTGTGGCGTGATATTCAAAGGATATTTTGGCCAAACTCCGTTTCTTTGAGTAAGTACACGCGGCATAACAAATAATTGTTCTATAACATGTTTGAAAATAATTGTTCGTTATTTACTGAAACTCCTCGTATTTATGGACTGAGCTCTTCTATCGATTGAAGAATTCACATCTGTAAAAATATGTATATCAGTTTAGTTTGATTACTTACATTTCATCAATGCTGAGTCACGGTAATCGAAATATTCGAATACGATATCTTTCTTCATTATTGACTACGAGATAAAATATTTTCCGGCATTTTAAGCAAAGACACGTCTGATTAACCACATTTTCATTTGCGACGTGTTTCGTGAACCTTAATGATTAAGCATTTCGGGAGTCGAAATTTATACGCGGTTTGTTAACAACGCGAAAGGTCAACTATATATCTCTGAAAGTACGATTAAGTTCATTATCATTATTTCGTTATCTCTCTTCTTAAGTTCGTTGAAGGAAATCCCTTAGTCTTTTTATCTGAGTTGGATTCCCATTATCTAATACGGGGCTTTCAAACTATGTATCGCAAGGAACGGGAAAAGGAACACAATTATCCACATATAAATTTGTCTTTTTAAAATTTATCATAAGTACTGGGCCACAACATAAAACAAATGTCTTCAATGGGGTGTAGTCAAAAAAAGTTTGAATAACTGATCAAACTGATTTTAAAAGAAACAAGCAATATGTCATCAATCGATTCTTTTGGTTTGGTTTGGTTTGTTTGGTATTAACGTCCTTTTCAACTGCCATGGTCATTTCAGGACGGCGTTATAGGGGCCGCAAATTTTGCCTCGCAAGGGTTCTTTAACGTGCAGCCGGCAAACGACTACACGGGACCAACGGCTTTACTTCCCTTCCGAAGGAAGTGCGTGATCTCAGGATTTTCCCCCTGAAAAAATCTTCGTCGTCCTCGGCCGGGGTCGAACCCGCGTCCTCGGGCATCAGAAGCGATCACGCAACCCCTGAGCCACCGAGGCCGATTCAATCGATTCTTTTAGCAAAGACTGAACTGATATTAAATAAGAAATATGCAGAGTACTCACCGTTACAGGATAGGCGAGAAACAGTCGATGGAATCACAAGAAGCGATTTGACAAGCTCGTGTATCTCTCATGAATTTTTAAATGAAGTAATTGGTGATCACGTGACAGTTATATACGTGATTTTTAGACGACTCCCTTAGAAATGGAAACAAAAAAAACTTATACTTTTACTTTTGGAAAATATTTTGAATACCATCACATGCGACGATAAAATTTGCGAAACAATAAAGTTTTAGTGGATGTATGAAGAAAATGAATTCGCTACAGGATTAAAAAAGCGAAACATTTCACAATTACAGCAATCTCTCGTTATAGATGATGATTTTTATACCTACATAAAGAGAAATAATAAGAAACTAATTTGGCAAGTGAATAAGAGGTTTTGCTATGATTAGAGGGATTTATAAAATTTATAAATTTTATTTATTTATTTTACAGAAGTAAGCAAGGGCACAAGGATATGAGATCTAAACATATTTTTATATTCAAAAAGAAGATAATAATATACTGAAGACATACTTCAAACAAATCATGAATACAAATAGAAAAGGGAAAGGAAAAATTCTGCGACCTGGACTCGAACCAGGGATCTCGCCTATCGCTAGCAACGGATCTAACCAATTGAGCTATCGCGGACAATGAACCGCCAAGCGGTTGAATTGAATTTTCATTATTATTATCGATATTATTATCTTCTCTTTGAAATGAATTTTCATCAATTTATTTGATGGTTTAAGGGTAAGGAGAATTCCCGATCTTCGAGTCGGCGGTGCTCTGCCAAATAAGCTAATTTGTGACTTCAAAGAAGTACATTTGGACACACTGTAACAGCTTGGCAGTTCATTGTCAGCGATAGCTTAATTGGTTAGATACGTTTGTAATATGGGATTTAAACATATCTTTATATGTTTGTTTTTACTTTTTTGAGATCACAAAAAAGCTAAAAATCTTTCGCCAAGTTGAGCTTTGTTTACATTTAAATTCTAGAAGCTTCAGATTGCTGAAATCGATGGTCAAGTTTCGACCGGTTGTTTACAGATGATTTTGAAATTATTGCACGTTCACGCTGTAATAGAGAGACGTCACAACGAGTAAGGACAACGACCACTAATGGACGTGCCAACAAATCACGTGCTAAATTTATTACAAAATCAAGTTACATATACATCACCATTCAGATAAATACTTTGCGCTATGAAAAGATTTCTTGATAGGAAATGTATAAGCGAATTTTCATTCAAACTTGTTTCGAAAATTATTTAATGTGAAAAAGCAAAGTCCAAGAATTCATTTTAATGGAATAAACATACCATTTTAATTCTTCAAAATAAAAACCAATCTGGTTCTGACGATACCACTTCTTGAAGTAATTCGTGTACATCGAAAACATAAAAAGCGAAATTATGGCACAACGTTTCTTAAAGTTTCCTAAAACTTTCTAAAGACGAGGAAATTTACACTTCGTAACGACGAACTTCTATGTTAACATTAGTATACTTGATGCTAAGAACAAATAAGTAAATAAATAAAAATAAAGAAGTTAATGGATTCGAATAATGCAACCAACTGAAAATTTACTAAATAAATAAAAGAGCCAATAAGAATTTTTTTCCTTAAACAATGCTTTGTTCCATGCTGGCAGAATTATGTGTTTTGATTTCCTGATTATTCCTCCTGTATGCTTGAATTTATTAATGCCAAATTTTTTCCCAAGTATTGTAAATATTTTAAGACCCAAATGAGATCAATGCTAAAAATGTCCAAGGGAGGTTGAGGATTAATCTTATCCTGATTAGTAGGATATACCACAATCTAACTCTGGCTAATACCTATTTCATTATTATCAACGAGAAACAAGTAATGATCACAATTCAACCCCACTTCTATTTAATCTAAAATCTAAGCTCAAAATATCCAACATAAATAATTGCTAAATTAGCTTTAAAGCCTTGTAAAACTCAGGAATATTCAATGGGCATACCACAAACAATCTTTTTTTCAAAATACTGTATATAAAAAATATTTGAAAGGAGTAAAGCGAGTTACATGGCGTTGTCATTTCATTTCTTTCTAAAGACATCTCAATAAGCAGTGGTTAATACATGATATGACTCCCGATATTACAAGGTATGGTCAGCTTAACGAATTTAAGGGGTTTAGCAATCTGCACAAATAAAGTCACTCAAAGTCTTCAGCATAAAATTCTTTGGTGGTAAATTTTGTACAGCTCCATCGCCGGGAAAGTGATGGTCACAGTCTTTCGTGATTACTAGAGCATATTGTTTACCGCATTTTGGCAGCGAGAGTAAACTGTAAATGCCGACTCCTACTGTAATATTCTCATGAAACTTTGTAATGACATTCTAGAACTCCTCATCAAAGATGTGTTGTTATTGTATCGCGTCCTGTTATATAACACGCGTCCTCATACAACTTGTATTGCAAGCAAGACAACTGAGATGCTACGAAAGTTCAACTGGGAAGTTTTCGAGCATCCTCCGTATGGCGCTTACCTTTCTCCAAGCGATTTCCATTTGTTCGGCTTCAAGCTGAACAAAGGGAAGTTATCGCCTGGTTCATACAGCAGCGTAAAGAATTTTATGCTGCTAGTTTTGAGGGGCTTGTGAAACGATGGGACAATTGCTTCATTGTACAGGGAGATTATGCGGAGAAATAAAAGTACTTTTCAAGTCAGTACTCTTATTTGTTTCATTTCTATATCCATTTGTAACATATTTATTGACTTTCCCTCGTAGTATATCAAGATCAGTAAAATAATACCGACCTTGGTAGTATATCACTAGCTGAGATGCCCGTCTTCGCCGAGCTTTTCAAGGCAAAATACGAAGGCGGGGTATCAGTATCTATCTATTCTAGGAAAGCCAATGTTGTTTAAGGTTTGACTCTGGAACTTGTTAATTTTCATTGCATGAGCCGGGCGAACGGGAAATTGTCGACGTTCGAACTTCACAAAATGATCAGTTGCCTGTAATGGTATTCTTGTTATTAAAACGAATTGTCCTACGTTATCTTCGCTGAGTATTATACCTTGTTATTAAATGAACCTGATTATTCGGAATTGGCTGTTGTATTGCTTAATACCCCAAACGTTCAACGTAATGACCGTCGACTCTACAATTTAACGACACTGTGGTTTTACCTCGCAGTGGAGTCAGTGCACATGGTGATATTATTTTACGCCAGCACACAGATGATAGGGTTCGTCGGGTTTTATAAACTCACCCATTGTATGATCCTCTACACTATGTGCCTATGTTTCCGTATAGAATGAAAGGGTGGCATATTTCTCTGCAGTCGAAGAACAATGCTCATACCAAAGTGTTACGATATGCAAGTTTTATGCTTACCATCTTCAAATTCGCCACATACATATATAAATCGTACGTATATCAAAGCTCGGCGAAGACGGACATATATAAATCGCACGTTCCTGTCTTCGCTGAGCTTGTCAAGGCAAAACGAAGACGAGAAACAAACTTGTTTCTGTTTAAAAAGTGTAGTCTGAAGGATTCGAACCACAATATCAAGGTTGTCGAACACGCCATGTAACCAACGCGCCAAAGTAGCATTGCAAAAATGTAAGTAATATTGGCCTGCCACTCTCTAACGCTGTGTCTTACGTGAGCAAACTTGGAGCGAAGCGGATCGCAGCGAAAATATCAAAGGCATTATTTCTGTGAGCAGGCCCGCCGCCAGAAATGTTTGGGCCCCTGACAACTGGGTACGTGTGGGCCCCTCTGGGCTCTGCCTCGTGCCTG
>JAHWFO010111610.1:103840-121532 GCA_023313115.1 Rhysida immarginata | reverse complement strand
AATTGAATTTGATAAAACTAATTACCGCACAAACTGCGCGTGGGCCCCGTTCATACTATTGCTAAAGCTTTTCTACATAATCATCTACTGTTGAAGCGAGCGATTAGCTAGTTGTGATTAGCCTTGTTAACAGTAAGTCTATTTGGAATTCAGATATTGCCTAACAACAATTTGCTCTAGATAGCAATAAGCTATGGACAACAATTGCTATGAACGTTTTGAATTGTTGTATTACATGCCATATCTTACGCCCGTATTCAGTATGAGTGCTCTTGCTCTTTGTCACAAAGTATTGCGAACAGGGCTGAGACAACACCTTGTAGACACAAGGCCTCGGCACGGAGGACTCTAACATCAAACAGTAGGCAGCAAGGCCAACAATAAATACAGGCCAAGCCAGTAGAAAACAATGTAAAAGGTGATTTTCGACTGCCCTGGCCTGTATTTTTAGTTGGTCTTGCTGCCTACTGTATGACATCAGAGTCTTCCGTGTCGAGGCCTTGTGTCTAGAAGGTGTTGGCTGAGCGCGATCGGAGTTGCCGGCAAAATAAAGCGTCTGCTTCCAGTGGGCGGTCACAGGCGTCATCTATTGCCAGTAATGATACTTTTAATAATATTATTAATTCGAACAGGCGTATACCGCCTAAGTGTGGCAATAGATGGCGGGCCAAAAAGCCTGTTGACGGGAGCGATGTTGTTTTGCACGGGAAGGCGATTTTTGAGAGGAAGGAGGGGCGAGAGAGAGAATCGAGGAGAGTGCACGAGTCAGCGGACCGAGATGGACGTAGAGCATTAGTCCCGATGCAAGATAACTGGAAAATATACTTTGCCTCACCCGAGTGTTCGTATGAGTCAATGCCTTATTCTTTTGGAACTGTGCGTGTTCTGACAATAAATTCCGCACGGTGAATTGTGCAGCTCGTGAGGTCGTGAATGAACTCGAGAACGACGGGCAATATGTCGCAGCCCGCGTGCACCAGTAACTCTAATTGTGTTTCTTCCAATTCAGCTGCTGAAATAGCAAAGGTTGACCGGCCGGCTCGAGCACCCATCGTTGCAACGAACGTTGGGGAAAGTAGAGCTCGTCTGGGGTTCGATGTTGGTTTGTGTACGAATATTCAGCTCTTGACGGAGGAAGCGTCAAGGTGGTCTTCATTGGCGGCAGCATTCTGGCGTCGTGTCCACTGGCAACTGTACGTTACTCCTCAGCATCCCAGCGGTAACAGTTTGGTTCTGATTACCGGTCTATCCAGGCCGTCCTTTCAACGGCAGGCAACGTATGAAGGCGAGGTTTTGGACCAGGAGACGACCCCATGGACATTTATAGCCCCGTGGGGCTTAGAAGCATTCATTTCTGAAAATTTGGGCGCCTTCTACTATTCTAGGAGGTAAGCTGACTCATGTGCATATTCTTTTTAATCTATCTCTCTCTTATTAAGATTAACTCCGCCACGTCCTCTCGCGCTGCGTTATAAATATTGCAATTATCTCTGGCGTTTTCTCAGACCCATTGTTTTCTTTTCTTTGCAGGACCAGCATCAGCTGTCCTCCTTATTAACGCAGTGCGTCGCTGCATTCTTGTGAAGTGTGTATCGATGGTAATGCTACATAAGGCCCTATAAGATTATCGGCCTCGGTGGCTCAGGGGTGGCGTGATCGCCTCTGATGCCCGAGGAGGCGGGTTCGATCCCGGCCGAGAACGACGAGGATTTTTTCAGGGGAAAAATCCTGAGATCACGCACTTCCTTCGAAAGGGAAGTAAAGCTGTTGGTCCCGTGTAGTCGTTTGCCGGCTGCACGTTAAAGAACCCTTGCGAGGCAAAATTTGCGGCCCCTATAACGCCGTCCTGAAATGACCATGGCAGTTGAAAAGGACGTTAATACCAAACAAACCAAACCAACCAACCCTATAAGAGTCGATGTCAGGAATACTTAAGTCTTACTAGGCCTTCGTACCTAATTATTGTTCTGCGCTTATAGTGCATGTCATGTCATTAAATTTTTCGGTATTTGAATGAATTTCTGTATATTCATTGATAAGTATGCCACTGTCTGCGGTTCGCCCTATTCTTGTTATATCCGTATCATTTGTATAAAATATTTACGGAACGCCCTACGTGGGCAGTGTCTTTTTGTGAAGTTTTTGAATCTCCTAGGGAGAGAGCAATTCGAGGATGCCCTCCAGAAACCCTTTAAGGGTTCTACCATTGTTATTTACGTATTAACATTGCAAATGTCCTTTGATTGTGTTTGTAGAATAAATATAAAAATTAATATGACTACGTTGCTGTCTTTACTTAGATAGCTTAATTACTTTTCCCACTGCGCTATAGTTTTATTCGTGAGACTCTTACTCAAGACCACTGTTGAATACAAACTTCACATTATTGAATTCGTTCTCAACAATAGTTTGAATAAGAGCAAGAGCATTGTCACGTGCTGATCGTAAATAACCCTTAGAATTTAATTAACTGATTAATATCAACCCCAGAGGAACTCAGCTGTGGCAGGAAAAAGGAGAGGAGACAATAATCTAGTTTGATCATAACTATTTAATGTATCACTTAAATAAATGTTATACAATAAGAAATTGTAAAAGAGCATCAAAAAAGTTTCTTCCCAAACTATCGAAGTCGGGCCGAAGTCGTTAAACAGCAGAGTTTTCAATCTAAATACATCTCCTCACTGTCAACGTTGAAGGTGCTGGTAGAGATACTGGTAGTCGAGCTGGCAACCATAAAATTGGAAAACGGCGACAATATAAGGTTTGTCAACAAGGGGACAGGTACTGTATAGCTGAATAAAAACATATTACTTTTACAGTCTCAACAAACACATAAATGGAATCGTGCTAGTTTCTTAACAACATTCATTTAAAGAAACTCAATAAATCTACGCTAACGTCTACTATAATTAGGCCTAACCGAACATTTTTACTTACCCAAATACTTTATTACTCCGTAGACACTTGTAACAATAAAAATAAGCATAATAATTTTGAGAAAAAGAAAATTTTGTGAAAAAGTTGGTTGTCAAAAATGAATTTTTAAATATAAAATATTGAATAATTATTCGGGTAAAAAAAAATTGTTACAACTGGAATTCGAACCCACCACCTCACACTTTGACTTGTGAGTAGCAACCACGCTGTCGTCTGAGCTATCAGATCACTTACAATCAAGGAGGAAAACTTTTCCTTATGTATGGTGCTCGAAACTTTAAACCGTCTTTTTTCAAAATTGGCTGAATAGTGCGCCTTAATATTTAAGTATATTAACATCCTAAAGGTACACTACAACTACACGAAATCTCGTATTAAACTAAAATTCCGAGGTCGGAATGTCCCCTTGTAAGTGCCGCAAAATATCGTTCTGCGATAATCTACCCTCTGTATAAGATAAGATACCAGACGGGAATACAGTAGCGCTCAGAAAATAAGGCGCGAGTACAATTTTTGACTTTTATTCTAACAGAACAATAAGACTTGCGAGTTTTTTCAACAAGTGGTAGATGACATGGAAATACAATTTTATATATAAAAATATCTCAATTCTTTTATAACATCTTGTTGTAAAAAAGAAAATTGTCTTTTATGTGTGTTCAAAAAAAAATGCACTGGTTAAATTTTGATACATATTTCGTACCAAACATGTTGCAAATCTGAAGCAAAAGTGAAAAATCAAAGGAGATGATGTCATACATTAGTACTTAGTCGGTTAGCCGTTACTCTTGATAACAGCTTGACATCTGCTAGGCATAGAATGGACTAACTTTGTCATGGTTTCAGATGGAATCTTAAACCAGTGTTCCTGAAGCATTTGAAATTTTTCATCCAAGTTAGATGCCTGTTTGTCTTTGCAGCGACGAAACAGAACCTCCCAGAGATGTTCGATGGGGTTGAGATCAGCCAGATAATGCTTAACAAGGCTGGACGTGTGTTTGGGGTCGTTGTCGCGTTGGAATAGCCAGCCTCTGGGCATGTAGTTTTTTCCGTGGGGATGTATGTGGTTCTGTAGAATATCTCTGTACATATTCTTATCCATAGTACCAACAACACGCACAAGAGGACCCACCCCACTTCTACTAATACAACCCCAAGCCATAAGAGATCCCCCTCCATGCTTCACTGTGGGCACTTGGTATTTTGGATTGAAACACTTGTTCTTGGGGCGTCGCATATACTGTATTCCGTCTGTTTCAAAAAGCAGAAACTTAGATTCGTCACTCCAGAGGATTTTCGCCCATTCGTTGGAGTTCCAGTGCTGGTACTTTGCAAAGGCAAGTCGGGCCTTCCTGTTCGCTGCTATAACGAGAGGTTTCTTTGCAGGAGGACTCCTACCATTCAAGTCTGCTTCTACTAGACGCCGTTTTGTTGTGGAAACACTAACTTTAACCCCATGAGTCTCTTGGATTTCACGGTTCAAATCCACTGCTGTAAGTCTGGGCTGAGCTTTCAATAACCGACAAAGCAGTCTATCTTCCTTTTCTGTGGTAGTACGTGGTCTTCCTTATCCAGGCTTTCGTTGGAGGTCTCCTCTTGCTCTCTTTCGTTGAATAATATTTCTTACTGTACTTTTTGGAACATCGAAAGCAGATGCAATGCTCTTGTAAGATTTCCCTTCCTCAGCGGTTTTTGCAATTGCCTTCTGGACCTTCAAATCGAGATGTACCCTTTGATTTGACATTTTCCTATAAAAATTGAAGGAGTATTATGTTACAGTTATTTTTATGCATTTTCTGGTGACAATGGAAACTTACTTTTTTTTTTTTTTTTTAGCAAAAGTGACCTGTGCCTTATTTTTTGAATGTTGCCAAACCAGCAAAAGTGTCTGTTCAGTTTTTGTATGAGATATATCTCCCAATTGTTTGGGTCTTATGAAGTGTTTCACCTTTCTACACCCTCCTTTAAAATATTGGTTCAGTCCAATAATCGTAAAAAATTGTACTCGTGCCTAATTTTCTGAGTGCTACTGTAGCTATGAGCTAGGGGCACTGATGTAAATCTTTTTCTGGCTCCCAGGTTGGGTTTTTATACCCTACACATTTTACTAGAAACCTCCACCTCGGAGCTTTGCCCTTTATATCCAATAGTTTCTCGACTTCATAAATATTTTAAAATTTTTTATCCTTGATTGGTCTTGGGGGCGTTTTTTTTTTTGGCTTACGAGGAAAATATTTCCTAAGAAATGATACATGGTAAAGTTTAGTTTTCATCTTTCACCTTGGCAGGTTTTTTAAACTCATTGTTAGACTTTGACTACTTTTTCAATACATATTTGGGATACAGCTTCTTTCCAATTTGCCCCCTTTGCTTCATGATCTGGGATGCCATTGTCATCACCTTATCTCCAACTTTTACTTTTAACCACGTATATCTTCTTTCATGACTTGCTTTATTCCTTTGATTGGCTCTTTATTTTCCTTCGCAGCTGCTGCGATTCAATTTTTTTAATTGATTTTCAAATATCTTTAGCAGGACTTCTGCCTTTCCTGCCCTATCTTGAATATCAGGCAGGACTATTTCCTTTCCTAAATCCATAAGGAAGGGTGAACAGCCAATCGCTTCAGAGATGGCCGAATTGATGGCAATTTCCACATAAGTTGAGTATTCATCCCAGTCGGTTTTTATTAACATAGCTGCGAACTATTTGCATTACCAACTGATTCGTTCATTCAGATTGATCATCAGCCAATCTTAAAAATTTTGAAGATCTCTCTGCATATCTTAGACGTAAACCTTACGTCGCGATCAGATATTATCATGGCAGGAAACCTTTGAGTTTTAAATACCTGATTGATGAGCAGGTTTGCTGACTCTTCCATGGATATTTCCGTGTTACATGGCAATAACCTTACCCGCTTTATCAACTTATTGGTAACACTTAACAAGGCATTAAAGCCTCTAGGCATCGTAGGTAATGGTAGAACAAATTCTATCGTTATTGCCTCCTACCACTCTGTCGGAACTGGCAACGGTTTTAATTTGGCCAAACGGCCTCACTCGCAATGCCTTTGATTCCTTACACACTTTACACGTTTTAATGTAATTCGCTCTGTTTTTTTTCATCTGGCCCCAAAAATAATTTCTAGACACTCGATACAAGGTCTTCGTAAAGCCCAGATGCCTCCCACACAGCTTTTCATGTACCTACATGATCAATTTTTTCCGTAATTCATCATGGTATTACCATTTGTCTCAGCTTCCCTGATCTTCGATACAACAATTCTTGTACCGTAAAAAATCCTGATGGCGGCTTTGCCATACACTCTTGACAATTAGAATCTTTCTTAGCTGCTACCCTGATTTTTGTTAACCATGGATCCTCGTTCGCGCGCTTACTAGATACCCCCACTGTAGCCAATAGCCCTTCTGCCTTCACAGCCTTAGCTATCTCTTTTTCTTCCTCTTGAATTAATTGACTTTCTCTACTCTCTTCTTTTCCCAGTTAATCCTCCATCCATTTCATGGCTTGTTCTAACGAGCTAAAACACTATAAATCTAGTGGTTTTTGCATCTCCAAGCTAAAGCTCTCATAATAAGCCATTACTTTCCCAATTTCCTGCCATTCCTCTACCGAATTAGGCAACATCCTATAAGTCTCATTATAGTCCTGTATCTTCTTTAACCCCTTTTCATTAAAATGCTGCTTAGCTAACCATTCATTCAATTCACCTCCCATTCTGCCTTTTCCTTCTAGCCCCAGCTAGTTTTCTTACCAGCACAGCAAACTCCTAAAGATTCCTTCTTTAATAGCACCTCACCCCTCACTCGCAATTCCGAGTACGCACAGAAGCTCGTCGCTCATTGAAGCTCCAACCTGTTTTAACAAAAGAGAAAAGAATAAAACCAATGAGTAAAATAGCAGCAAAAACGTGGAAGCAATAAAAGCTGGGAACTATAGAGTTCCGTAATGTTGTACACTTGCAACCAAGCACCTCGCCCTCCCTGTCACGTGCTGAATGTTAATTAACCTTAGAATTTAATCAACTGGCTAATATCAACCCCAGAGGAACTCAGCCGTGGCAGGGAAAAGGAGAGGAGACAATAATATTGTTTGATCACAAATATTAAAGTGTTCACTTAAATAAATGATATAGAATAAAAATTGTAAAAGAGCATCAAAAATGTTTTAATTTCTTCCTTTCTTTACACAAGCTTCTTCCTGAACAATGGAAGCTGGGCCGAAGTCGTTAAACAGCAGAGTTTCAATCTAAATACATCTCCTCACTGGCTACGTGGAAGGTGCTGGTAGAGATGCTGGTAGTTGAGCTGGCAACCTTAAAACTGGAAAACAGCGACTGTATAGGGTTTGTCAACAAGGGGGCTGGTACTTAATAGAAGAATAAAAACGTATTACTTTTACAGTCGCAACAAACACTTAAATGGAATTGTGCTAGTATCTTAGAATCAATTATTTAAAGAAACTCATTAAATCTACGCTAATGTCTACTATAATTAACCGAACCTTTTTACTGTACCCGGTGGGAATAAGTCAGAAGCCAAGGGCGGCCTGCCATGTGAGATCTCACTTTTTAGGCTCGCGCTTGCCAAATCAACAACTTTCATGTTGACCCAGTCGGACACCCCTTGGAATGTAGATTTGATGCTGAATAGCTGGATAGGCATCCTGTCCGATAATGCTGTCGACGGTTATGTATAATGGGCTGGTTGAAAGGGGACCTCCGGTTCCGCTTCGTACTCCTGGGGCTGTTGAGCTAATGCCAGATCAGCTCGCGATGAGTTGAGGAAGTTATGTGAGGCCGATAGGGAACTTGCTTTGGATGGTGCCTTGTCTGACCCAAATGTTTTGTACGCGTTGTCGCGATTTCCACTATGCCAGACGATGATTCACTCTTGTTCTCCTCGAGCATGTTGTGTATCCTTGTGGCTGCCTTTGCCCGTTGGCGATGACAATAGCCTCCGTGGCTTGCTATCGTTCTGATATATGTGGAAAATAAATCAAAGTTTCTTGGCTTCTGCAAATGCAATGGGCCACTCTTGCTTTCATCTGCACACGAAGGATGGGCTCCCATGCTCATATGGTTCTCCTTGTTCCATCCTCGTTCAACAGCTAGATTCCCTCTAAACTCCACTTCCCTGGCCGGGTATTTATTATGCTTTTTAATTAACCAATCGTCTGTATAATTATGCAACACCAATCGGTTATCAGCTCTTGGCTTCACTGATTCTCAGGTTGTTATATTTTGCAAAAGAGGCTGGAGCTTCTCCGATGCTTTTTTTGTTCGTGCGCTCCGATTCCCCCTTTTCTTTACAATACCTGACATCATGACAAGTCGTTACGAGTTGTAAAATATATTACTTGGCATATGTGAACATTGAAAATTTCAAGGGGGTATCATAATTGTACCATTAGAGTATGTGCTATTGTTTGTTTCAGCCTGTCTCAGTCCAATGCACGGCATAGGGCTCCCCACCGAGGGTATTTGGTCTAATCTCCCACCCTGACAGATTGGTTGGGAGACACGTCATCAATATCAGAGATAATTGTGTGAAAAAATCCTCCTAAGACCATTTTCCAATTGTTATTATTACGTGCTCTTCTACCTACATGTATTTCGACTATATCATCTGCTAACTTGATCGTGCTCTGCCCCATATTTATCGATGGTGAAAACAGACTTTAACAAGAATGATTTTACCGCCAAAGCAGATAAAAAGAGCACATTCTCGTCTTATAGAATGGAGACATGATAGATGAACACATAGAATTAACCTACATTTTAAAATACTTTAGAGAAAATATATAAATATAAAAACCGAATGTAAATTACTTCTTAAGTAAACTAACGTAAAAAAAAGAATTTAAACGAATAAACTTGAAGAACTGACAGGTGAAATGGAGAGTCTAGTTATTCTTTATATGTTAGAACAAATAAAAGTTCGGTAATTTGCATACATTGCTACATAATGTTAAATGAAGTGAGCCTCAATTGCTGAAGTGTTCTGTGTAAGCGTCTATTTTTCTTCATATTTTATTATTAAAGCGTATCTACATTACCATCTACTTTGGAAGCGAGCGATTAGCTACTAGCAATTAGCAATATATCTAACTGTAATTAATTATGGATAATGGCCTAAAACCCATGTGCACTTGATACCATTAAGCTATGGATAAAAACAGGTCTAACAACTAGTAAAAAGTTGGCTGTTATATTACACACATATCTTAATATTGAAAGTTCCAACGGTACCATGTGGTACGATTAGGATACGTACTACTAAACTAATTCCCACTGTCTTTAATTACTCGTTGTATTCATTCATGGCACGTCGTTACGAGTTGTTTGATATATTATACGCCATATCTTACAAGGAGACTGTAAGTACTCTGACTCACCAATTTTGATGAAAAAAATTGTACGAGTAGATTACTTCAAATTAAGCTCTCATGCAAAGCCATTCGACGCACTTCTCAAAATTTGCAGAGAAAAAAAATCATTAAAACTTTTACCAATTCAGATTAAGTAGAAATAGTTACATTGTTGCAATTAAATTTAATAGTTTAAAGTGGCTCAGTGGTAACGCATTGTCGTCTGGTGATAACAATCTGAGGTTCGATTCCCATGGAGGCTACGTTGGTTTTTTCTTCCCCTGAAATTTTCCTTAATGTTTATAAAAGTTAAATGTATATTTTTTAAACATAATCGCAGTTTTCCAATTCATTGTCGTTATTTTTTCGTAATTATTATAGAAGGAATGCAAAAGAAATGACCGTAATACGCTATGAATGAACAACTATAAATTTTATTTAACAAAGTATAAACAATATAAAAGCTTAAAAGCACATGAAACCGGATAATTGGTTTAGCCAAAGAAATCTGCAATAAAATCTTTAAAATTATAAATATATCTTAAATCTGTGACAAGTAATATTTATTTATTTGAAGAATGCAAAAACCTTAATAAATATTCACATGCATGTATACAGAGGTAGTAAATATCCATTGCTAGCAAATTTCCGCTCCTAGGAAATAGGAGATTTTAACTTGTCACAGAATATATGCTAGTCGCTCGCTGTTTTTTCTTGTGACAGGACATGTAAAAAGGTTTCCGTAATGGATATTACATGTAAAGCAAGCAATTCTGCATATCTAGATGACTCAAAATTTGAAATCTCAAACTTAGAACTTGCAAGTGCTATAAATGTGTGCGAAAAATTGTTAAAGGACGCAAATTATATGCCTATGAATTCTTCGTCGTAGATTATTTCAACAGCTGTTGAATTAATTGGCAAAGAGTTATTTATGCGTGTCGTGGACATTTTCGGAAAAGAAAATTGTAGAGACCGATGAATTAATATTAGACTATGAGCCATACGACGAAGAATAGTTTTCGGAATGTACACCAGAATCTGTATCGGCTTCGGATAGTGATTAGATTCCATCGCCTAAAAAGAATAAACGACATCCAATGACGTTTGAACAAAAAAAAGCTGTAATTATTGCACAAAATCGCTATTATTACTTTAAAAAATGGTAATATTACGATTAACTATTTTTATAAAATTCATTTAGTGTTGGTCATTCCTAGCGTATTACGGTTATTTCTTTTGCATTCCTTCTATAATAATTACGAAACAATAACGACGATGAATTGGAAAATTGTGATTATGTTTAAAAAATGATAAATTTAACTTTTATATACATTAAGGAAAATTTCAGGGAAAAGACTAATCATCGTGGCCGCCATAGGTTGCTTGCACCAGAAGCAAACGCCTTACCACTGAACCACGTTAATCTATTAGCTTTAGCTGCAACAATGTAAGTATTTCTACTTAATCTGAATTGGTAAAAAACTTAATGATTTTTTTTCTCTGCAAATTTTGAGAAGTGCGTCGAATGGCTGTGCATGAGAGCTTAATTTGAAATAATCTACTCGTACAATTTTTTTCATCAAAGTCGGTGAGTCGGAGTACTTGGAGTCTCCTTGTTAGCCTTGAAAATTCCAACAGTACCATATGGCCACATTAGAACATGTATTACTAAACTAATTCCTACCATCATTAATTACTCGTTATATTCATTCACGTCGTTACGAGCTGTTTGATATGTTGCGTGCTGGTACCATCTGACACGTTCTAATAAACGAATTTCCACCATCATTAATAACTCGTTATATTCATTCATGGCACCTTGTTACGAACTGTTTGATATGTTACGTGCTATATCTTAGCATTGAAAGTTCCAACCGTACCATATGGCAACATTAGAACACGTATTACTAAACTAGTTCCTACTATCATTAATTACTCGTTATATTCATTCATGGCACGTCGTTACAAGTTGATATATTACACGTCATATCTTAGCCTTCAACTTCCAACAGTACCCTCTCGTACGATTAGGACACATACTACTAAACTAATTTCGACTATCATTATTTCATTAATTACTCCTTATATTCATACACGGTACTTCATTATGAGCTGTTAGATATATGCAATATCTTAAAATGGAAAGTGTCAACGGTACCATTAAAACATGTACTACTAAACTAATTACCACTATTATTAATTACTCATTATATGCATTCCTGGGATGTCGTTACGAGTTGTTTGATATATTATATACCATAACTTAGGATTGAAAGTTCCAATGGTGCCATATGATACCATTAGAACACGTACTACTAAACGAATTCTATCTGTAATTAAGTATTAGATATATGTATTCATGATACATATATTCCAAAGGTGTCATATGGTACCATTAGAACATGTACTTTGTAAACAAATTTCGGCCATAATTAAATATTGGTTATATTCGTTCAGGGAACTTTGTTACGAGTTGTTAGATATATGCCATATCTTGTCATTGGAAATTTTTAAGAGGGTATCATATTAGTTCATTAGAGCACGTACTATTTTACTTACTCCAGGTATCTTACCTTCGAACTCGTTCGTGCTCTGTCCCATATTTATGGAGTGGTGAAAACAGAGTAAGAAAAGTTAATTCACTTTCAAGTTATCGTATTAAATAATAAGATCCCTGCAAATAAAAAAATTATTTTTGTTTAGTCATCCATATTCCCTTTCAATAATCGTCTATCACGTGCGTCGTGCACGCGAAGAGACCGCGTAGAGCCCAAACGAAGTGGACATCACGTGTTTCCCTCAATGGAGGATGATTCATCTCTTCTAACAATTTACTATGACCACTTTCCGGATTGCGCCACAATGCATTGTTGGAATTGTGTCCACAGACAGACGGATGGACGTCTGGAAAACCGATTGCATAAGCACTTTTCTACGAAATTGTCCGAAAAATGAAATCCTTCAATGGAGAAATAATTAATTATTAGCTGGAAAGGTTTCCAACGTCAGTTTAATGCAGTTATAAGTTGAAGCTCAAAAGCAAATCGCACTTTTTTGTGTTACCCCAACCGGAAGTACTTACGGAGAGAAACTCAATTCAGGACAGCGACTTCTGTTGATGATTTCATGGACCTATCTTTGTTTGAGAGAAAATGCTACACGTGGAGACACCTGTCGGATTTCACTGGAAACAATCACTTCCGTTTTTTTCTGGACATGTATGTGCTTTATTATTATTAATATTACTATAATTATATTAATAATAATAAATATTTTGTCCATTACGGTGCTTTATTAATAGTCTACTCCAATATCATATGCAGTGTCCAGGGTTATATCAGTGCACATAAAATATCTCTTACAACAGAGAGAAATAGAGAAAGATAGAAAGAACTAGAAAAAACAAAGATGGGCTCTTTGTGTCTCAGGTAAGAATTTTCTTTTTCTTTGATACATTTGCATATACTGTATTGATGGATGTTAGCACTTAGCATTCAAGAATTTATGCTGTATTGTCCATCAAACTTAAACGCATGGATAAAGGAGTTTACACAAACGTTTACCATAACTTTTGTTTGCTAATTAAACTACGACATTTTTGCGGACTAATTCAGACCTATTCTCCAGTTCTCCACTTATAAAGAAAGATCCTGTACTATGCTTGAAATAACAACTAGGTACGTAAAATTTTAACGCAATAGGGCCTATATGGAAAACTTTTTAAATTACATCTTCCAGTTCCTAATCGCTATAGTGATACACATCTGCTAGTGGTCTTTCCTATTGCGTAGTGTTTGCCCATCGACCAGTAAAAGCCATTAAAGAGTTCACGTGGTGTATAATAATTTCACATTTCCATTGTTTGAATATCTGAAAGAGAAAGAGTCGGCGATTATGATCAATCGGAAGCGGATGGTTCTGCTTTTGTATTAAAATAAAAATAAAGACAAGGCGGAAACCTAAACAGCTGTGCAATGCATTTACTAAGTAGCTTATCTATACTGAAAATATCGAATTTATATAGTTTATTATTCCATAAGCGCATCACTTTTTATTTATAAATTGCATCCACATTGACTCACTTTGTTCAAAACCTTAGCGTTTGGTGGTTGTCTGGACTCCAAATCGAATATTTTCCATCAACCGACAACGTTTCGCAGGAACCTTCTCTTCAGGTAACTGAAAATTAATTAAATGCAGTTAAAATAAATATTTTGCATGAATTTAGGGAGTTTATACGTGATGAAAAGCATAATTGATAATATTAGTTTTCCATTAGGCTTTCCTAAAGTTCATTTTTTAAGAAAAACGTTTTAAAGTCCCGACTTAAAAAATGTTTTTCATGTTATTTTTAATTTACTTTTCTTTGCCCAGCTTTATATGTCCGAAATAGTGAATAAGAAAGAAATTATGCACGTTTCATCTCTTTTAAAGTAGTAAAAATTTGAAAACATTTGTTAACATCGATTCAAATCAAATATGGGAAATTTACAATCATGGGAAAACATCTTTATAATATGGGAAATTTTTCACCAGAGGACCCTTTATTTGGAGGGAAGCAAAACTACTTTATTTATAAACCATCACTGTCTAAAAATTAATTTTTACGGAAAACTGCTCATTTATTGTGAGAAGATGAAATTTATGCCCTTCAATTTGGGATTCGATCCAGTAATAAACAAAATAAGGTGAGTAAAAAAAAAACAACCAATAAAGCTTAGATGATTGGAAGCGGTGCATCATGTATTTTATTAGTTCAGAGCGTAGTCGAAAACTGTATATTTTTTACTTCAGACGAAGCAATCCAGACTCGGAGGTGATAGAAATGTGGATACAGAAAAACATTTGTATCCACGTCATTTATTTTAAAACTTTTTTATCTTAAAACTAAAAATTATTATTATAAACGTAGGAGTTGTGATAATTATATATTAATAAGATGAATAACACTCCTTTAATTAAAAGAAGACAAATTAAAATAAATAATAAAAAACAATGAAAAAGGTCACCCAATTGGTAAAGTAAAAGTTGAAGAACGAAATATAAATGAAACACAGGACTTGTGGAGAAATTCAGATGAAACACAGAAGAAACACAGAAGAGACGAAGATCCAGCGAAGAAACGTTACACGAACCATAGTATTAGAGTAGAAGTACGCTCACTCCGATGGTGACGATTCGCTGATTTCGATTTTTGGAATTTTTTTGCGAAAAAACTATAATCTCTACATAAAATCCAAAAATTATTATTTATTCTTCAATCATTTAAGAATCATAAAAAGTAATTTCTTTGCAAAAATTTCTATATTTTCAATTTATTAATTAATGCTGAAAAAAAGTGCTGAAAATCTGAAACTGGTTGCCTCTGCGAAGGGAGCGCTGCAATCGATAGGTGGGCAATTTCTGCCTGAATTTATAATGGAGTCATATGAGGGAAACTAAACCATCTCGAACCTTTCATATTTCGCTGTAAATAAGAGTGGAGATTTTTTAAGAAAGTTATCTGGGATGTAAGCTCAAACGTGTGGTTAACTGATTGGCATTATTTAAATAAACGGATATTTGTATATATGAATAATTTTGAGTTTTAATTTTCAAGGTTCGTGCTTACTCGCAATTTACGCCACAAATGGCTATTTTTGCTAAAAATTAATTCGTGATTTTTTGACCAGCGACTCAAATTTGGCTACTCTAATACTATGCACGAACACAGGGAGGAAGTTCGATGATTCGTAATACGTAGATGACTAACTTGAAAATAACGTTTTCGGGAATGATGGGAAAAAATTTCCATTCATTCAAAAAACTTTATTACTGAAGATGGGAAAAAATTTCGATACCTTTATTTTCCTTTATTTCATCAGCTTGTTACGAATCCTCGAACTTCCTCCCTGTGTTCGTGTAATGTTTCTTCGCTGGATCTTCGTCTCTTCTGTGTTTCTTCTGTGTTTCATCTGAATTTCTCCACAAGTCCTGTGTTTCATTTATATTTCGTTCTTCAACTTTTACTTTTATTTCATTGTTTTTTATTATTTATTTTAATTTATTTGTCTTCTTTTAATTAAAGGAGTGTTATTCATCTTATTAATATATAATTAAAACTAAAAAAATTGAATTGTTTAAAACTTCTCAAAAATTAATGCGAACTTTATAAAAAATTCTTTTTCAGTATTAATTTTACAACTCTGCCTTGCTATGAAAAAATGTAATAACAATTTTGTATAAATATTTTTAATTGAATTATATTTATATTTTAACATCGTAAAATGAGGAAATTAATCACCACAAAAAAAAATTACACGAAGACATGTCTGTAATCAGAATTGATTAGTGGATTCCAACCTAAAGTACGTGATTAGTCGTTTAGGAGTACGCGAAATAAAAAGCAGCAATGCGAACGATACACATTTTTATGTATCTATTTGATACACATATATTTTCTTATGTATCTATTTGATACGTATATATCTTTTTTTATAAAAGTTGTGCAATTTGTGAAATGGCCTACAAAGGGATACGGAAGACAAAAATGGTTGGGAACCGCTGAAGTAGACTATTTTTGAAAGCAATTTTATATTGAGAATAATGTTCGAGATAAGTGGCGCCCTCGTCTTCTCATATTTTGTCCTCGCGGCGCCCCCCTATCCAGGGTAACAAGGCTGGCGCTCCTCCCCCCCCCCGTGGCGACGCCGCTGGTGAAGATTACTTTAATCAGTAACGATGAGTAAAAATTCAGAGAAAACAAGATGCAAATCTACAAGTAATATTAATCACCATGATTGTACGTACATCTCGGCAGCCAAACAGCCTTCTTCAAACATATGAAAAAGATACAGAGTGTGTTGATAAATTATACAGAGTTTAAGTCAATCAAGAGGAAGAAAAAGGAAACCAATCAAATTATGACAATAATAACATGAAACCAGTAGAATTATAAAGCCAATCAAAATACAGAAAAATAAAGCATAAATACAAAAATAAAAGGGAAAAAATACAACATTTTGATAAAGAAGCTCATGCTGATAGGTCCAATGGCCCTCTGTCAAGTGTTCATCATGGCCCAAGAACTCATAACGAATTTTGAGCAGGTATTTTAGGCCATTAGAAATTTTGGGCACTAGTACTTACATGCAGTTCAAATAAGGAATGGCAAGTCTGGCTGGCCGTACGGGGTCTCGTCCCTACTGCGCATTATGCAAATGTTGCAAAAAATTATGGTCAGAAAAAATATTTTACACCTGCTGAAATTTAAATAATCTGAAATTAGACATGTTAATAAATATGAAAATAAAAGTCCAAGATGTTTTAGGTGGTTTAAAAGTATGGCCAGACTACCCTGAATTTGTATTTTAAAAATATGCCAGAAAATATTTTAGGCCCGCTGAAATTTAAATGGTATATTTATTGAATATACAGGGTGTTGTTAATTTTCATGTCAAAAATGACAAGGGTGATGGAATATGCGATTCTGAGGAAAAAAATTCATATGAACCTGGGTCCGAATTTGAACGATAACTGAGATAGAAACAGAAATAAAAATGCCGCCACTAAGATCAACAAGTTAATAATTCTCTTATTATTTAAGAATATTGCAAAACGCCAGACAAAAATAATGGTTTTAAACAATCGCCAGCCATAAAAAAAAACTGCGGATGAGTACGAGTGAAAAACGTTATGGGTAGACGGGAGAGCAAATGAGGACGTTTGAAAATATTTCACTCGTTCTCTAATTTTTATTATATTTTTGGAAAAACAACTGTAAAAAATTATATTTGTTAACGAAAAAAATAGAGGCTTTACAATATTGCATTATAAAAACAACGACTAGTTTCGGCCACAGATTAACGATACACGAATAGGGACAATTGAAGGCAATCCTATGGAGCAAATGGAAACAGTTGGCGTTACAGTGGGGCCACGCCAGCAGCTGTATAGTTCTCTGAACGTAAACAACGTTGTTGTTGAACAATGTTCGTGAAAAATATTAACATTTTTAAGCTTTAAAGGAAAGTAAACTGTTACTGGATTAATCTTGAAGTTTCAAACAATCGGTTTACAATTTGACAAAGTAAATTAAATGGATCATTCTTAAATAAACATCTATGTTACTTTGTAGATCAAGTTTAATAGCTTGCAAATAGATTTTAGTTTGTTATAGTTAATCTGTGCTTGAAATATACCCAGAAAATTTTTATTTGAAAAAGAGGAGCTGACTCCATTGCTGAAATTGAGATATTTTTATTAGATAAATTTTAAAAAATACAGTGTTTTTTTCAGAATTTTCAATTTACAAATTTGCTGAGTAAAATAAAAACGAATATAAATGTAATAAAAACAAATAAAAATGTAATGAAAACA
>JAHWFO010111610.1:61930-78199 GCA_023313115.1 Rhysida immarginata | reverse complement strand
AAAAAAAAAAAAAAAAAAGGTGAAAAAATCTCATCCCCTGTTCTTTATCGAGTGGGTAAAGTGAAAGGTTTCTAATTTGTTTTTCTGTTTTTGTGTACATTAGCTAGCCATACCTTTCACTTTACCCACTCGATGAAGAACAGGGAATGAGATTTTTTTCACCGGGTTTTTTGCTAAACCCACATTTTACATGATGCTCTACAACTTTCTAAATAACACATAGGGTCTAACCCCTACCCCTACAAAATTAAAATTTCCAAAATTGGCCCCTTCACCCCCAGGGACGCGAAATGTTTTTACCGTAAATACTGTATTTAGCGCCGGACCTGAAATACCGGCCTGCATGCATTAAGCGCCTGGGGGTCCACTGAATTTTTGCAAATAAGCGCCGGACCTTCAATAATCGCCCGGGCGCTTATTTTAGTTCATTTCGTGGATTTTTCTTCTCTTGCTGCTTTCTCACGGGAATTTTTGCTCTCCCAAATGCCACTGCTAAACCGGAAATTAGATAACAGCATGATTGTCTTCTGATTTCTTGCTTTTAATTTTGGATTCAGTCAAGCAACATAGCTGATGAAAAATGAAAACTTTACAGTTATAGCATCAATTTTAATCTCGCAACAGTAAAGTAGGCTGAAAACCATTCTACAGAGGCTACAGCCAAACAGTTTAGCATTGATCCTAACGGGAATGGAAAACACAGCAGGATACTTTATTAAAGATGAAGGAGAAGGACGAGAATTTTGCTTAATAGTATCCATCAGAGTTGTGCAGAATTTTATAAGCGCCGGACCTGTAATACCGGCCCGCCTGCATTAAGTGCCCGGGGGTCCACTGAAATTTTGCAAATAAGCGCCCGGGCGCTTAATACAGTATTTACGGTATTCTGAATTAGGGGACATTAAAACCAAATAATCAATATTCATTTCCCCCCAATCTGTTCCCCTTGAGTCGTTATTTGGACCTAAAGACGGGCCACCAATTATGAAACACCCTGTATTTGTTTTTGCAGGGAGGAGAACTTTTTTTTTTTGCCGACCCGTGTTATTAACTGAATTAGATAATATTAGTATTAGTATTAAATTACCATCCGAAAATTAAGATCGTTAAATTCGGATAAGAGGAAGCGAATAACATTCCCAATAAGAGATAGAGAGATGAGCAGTCACTGCAAATAAGAGAATTATTGAGAGAGAGAGAGAGTAATGAACTAATATAATCTAATATTTATACCCAATTCAGGCCTTTTGATTATAAATTATGTGAAATAACAGTAAAATATTTAGCGATACCGTCTTTGACTTGCTTCCATCTTTTCTTAAAAAACATTAGTAAGAAATAAAATCGGCAAAATCCATCCTTGTCACATACAAATGTTTTCAGATTGCACCCACATTATTGGCACCCATTTCTTTTTACTAATACGAATAACTTGCGCAGTTACTTAAAAAATTGACATGAACATGATTCAGAATTGCATGAGCATCTCAAAGTACTGCATAAATTTTAATTTTTCTATTATCTGTTTTTCATGTATACGTTTTCCTTAATTCCCATACACTTTCTTCCTTGAAGTTAATAGATATTAAATAACAATTCCGTAACATCTTTTCTTTCACTGTTCCAGTGATATTTTTATATCAAAAATTTTTATATAATGCTTAATCATTTCAGTTTATGCCAAATTCTCTCCGACGATGAGAAGTACCATCATTGCCCTTCTGGCGTTTGCCTTGTCCATTTCTTTGAGTAGTGGGAAGGAAGTGACCATCGATATTCCCGACGCCTTATACGACGCCATGGACCCTTGGACGATAATGACGGCCGCCACCCACTTTCCCCGATATCTTGAGGCCTACACCCCCACGCTGAAGGCCATTGCCTATCGGTTGAAGACGTTCGCAGACCAGCAGATTCACACTGTGGAGCGAGAGGTCGAAACGACGGGTGGTCGAGTGCGCCGACAATTGCCGGACCTTTCGGGGATTTTATCGATTTTGGCTAACGTACTTCCGCCTCCTTGGGGGAAGTGCATCAACGCATTCCTTGAACCCCAAATGGACGAACCACCAGCACAGACTACACCATAAACAAATATTTCTTCTATAGCTTTGTATATCTCTTGAATATTTTGTATTGTTTAATAAAAATGGTCCACCTTGAAATAAATAAAATTTGCAGAACAAACAAAACTCTTGTCATCTTTTAATACGCAATACAAATAAACAAATTAATTTTTATTATCATTTTTTCTTGCTAATTAGCAAAAACAAAAACAACAACATAGCGCTCTAGTTAAAACGCCAACAGGTGCTGATTAACGTTTCGAATGTCATTAGCACTTGAAAGCATTTAAGCATTTCGGAAAAGTAATTAATTAAGACTTATATACTGGAAATACATTTTCAAGAATATTTTCTTCTAACAGTGTGCCAATCACACAAATAAATGACAACACTATCAGTTTCTAATTAGATATACCTATCCCCGAGGTAAAAATTGCTTATATATTAGACAGCTGAAAATATTAGAGATTGCAAGTCCGAATCCCGCTCTGTTTATTTATTTATTTATTTATTTTTATTTTTTATTATTTTAATTGTAATCCCACTTTCTTTTAATTGTCATGTCTTTTAATATGGTCCCTGCCGTCTGTGATCATTTGTGTGGCCCGGAATTCGTGTTCCAGCAGGATAACGCCAGCATCCATACTTCACGATCAACAATGGAGTGGTTCAGAAAACAAAATATTCACGTGGCCCCCAAGAAGCCCAGACTTAAACCCCATAGAAAATCTTTGGGGAATCAAGTCTCGTGCAGTTTATGCTGGTGGACGTCAATTTTCTTCGACTGATGAATTGAAAAGAGCAATTGAAGATGCATGGTACAATGTAACACCAGAAACATTGTTCAACCTCATAAAGTCAATGCCGAACAGAGTATTTGAAACAATCAAGGCAAATGGTCGTTCAATTTAAGCCATTGTATAATTCCTGCAATGTTTTTCAGTCGTTCTTTAAACTTTTGAGACACGTAAAATTCCATTTTGTTGAATATTTTTATTTCTATTATGTTTTCGTGAATACTATTTACTGTTTCTGTTAAGTGCTTTGTACAGCGAGTAATTAAACTTTTGAGACGCACCTTAATTGTATAACTAGAAAAGTTTCAAAATGCAATTTGATTTACGTACAATTCGTTTCACATTTATGTCTTATACTGTCAATTACTGGTACATCTACCCTATAACATGTGCTTATCCAGCTGCCACTTATAAATTGGCTCAACATATGGTTTCTTTCTTAAAAAAATATTTGTTTTCCAAACACCACTAAGAATTCGTTGCAAGTAAAAATTATTTTAACAAACATAAAATTCGAATCAAATTGGAATATCTGGACATTAGACATTAAGGACATGTATAATAACATTCCAATCACATCTGTCCTAGAAATTATTAAATCACAGTTGAGAAATAAATGTAGTTATGAAACTGTTATCTGTTATAAGTATTTTAATACTCTCATACCATGTACGGACAATAGTCAATTTACTTTTAAAAGTAAAATTTATAAACAATATAATGGCTTACCAATGGGAAGCCCTTTGTCCCCTATTCTGACCAACATTTATTTAAATTATAATTTAATAATTATTGGGAGACAGATATAGGTAATAGCTCTTCCCTATCACATAACATTATTTGTTGTACTCGATATATAGATGACATTCTCATCATTGCTGATGTAAAAAGTCTGAGTATCTTGACTTCATATGCTTCATTTAAATCTAATTTTGAATTTCATGTCAGTGAGATGAATAATAGCATCTTGAAGTTTTTAGATTTATTAATTACGAGGGGTGTTCAAAATGAAAAGGTACAAAACGTCGTAAAAACCAAACTGGTTGGAATGTGACTATGCTGCTTTGGGAGAACGTACTGCGACATTTATGGAAGAAAATGTAGTGTCCGGCGTGGTTGTGCGCATGCCCGAGCCGTTTTCACATGATGCAGGAGAGAATCAAGCCACAGCCCAGTAGATAAAGGCCTAAGTGCTGTTTTCAAAATGGCGGCGCTCGCAGGCGGACTGACTGTGTGAAATAAGATGGAATAGAAGAATTATTTCTTAAATTTGCTTTAATTTTCTTAGAAAATCTAACCAAAATAGTTAATCTATTACAGGAACTAATTTTTGCAGATTTCTAAAACCATCATATATGCTTTCGAAATTTTTTATAGAAAAGATGCTTTTTCTCTTCCTCCACAGATGGCTCTACTTTGAAAAAAATGAAACTATATTTATTTGCACGTATGTTGCCATTATTTTGATTGAAACATAAAGCCATTTAAATAACAGAGTTCAAAATTTTGATTTCGTTAGAAGATTAAACCAAGTTTGTGAAATATTCTTCTATTCCATCTTATTTCACACAGACAGTCCGTTTTGAAAACTGCGCTCAGGCCTTTATCTAGTGGGCTGTGATCAAGCAGTTGTGATTCCGTCCACTTGAATTCCTTATCGAATGGGGCGATCTCGGAAAACTTATTCCCTAGGTGGCGCAGCTGTACTTTACGCTTCCGGTTTACAGGCGTAATGGCAGGCTAAAGTAAACTACTTAACTGTTGTGGCTTTAAAAATAGAGTTAAAAAGACGTGGTGCTTCACTAAAAAGCCGCAAAAAAGATTTAATTGAGAGATAGAATAACTTAAATATTAATTAATAATAATATTAATTCTAAAGTGGACAGTTGAAAAGAAGAAATAGATCCACAATAAAATTTATTTATACATTTTGACAGCTAAGGTGCTTTCGTCAGCATATTAATTCTAAATTTCTGTTAAAGCTATAGAAATTTATTTCAGACTGGAAGCCAATGATAAGAATTTAGATGTTTCTTCTAATGATGTAATTACCTCAGACGAAAGTTTTAATTGATTGGCCTGCAACTGGTTTTAGACAGTAAAAGAAGATTGTTGTGTGGACCATATTACTATTTATTTTAATTATCATCAACAAAAAGGATTGAACGTAAATGTTAAAGTAACTGATAAGGGGAAACGTGATGGAATCTCTGAATGTTGAAGTTCTGAGCTACTTAGCTGACAGTATTTTTTATTTTATTTATCTGGCATAGTTAGAGCCAGCAAATGTACACTTCCAAAACTTGTTTATTTCTATGAAAAAGTGTATCGTCCATTTCTAAGCAAAAAAAAAACTGTATTTGGTATAACATGTTTATACTGTTAATAGAAATTGTTAACTATTGACCTTCGAAAATTAGATAAAATAAACCAAGCAAAATAAGTTATCACCAAGGCAATATTTTGTGTTAGGGAGTTCCTTTTTAACAGTTTGTATGTTTTGCTGGATACAACTTTTCGATTTTTAATAACAGTTTCAGCTTTAAGTTGTGATTTGCTTTTTAGCATAGACTTTTCTTGTCGCAAATCTTGTACCATTATTCTGCGATCAGCCATAATGAAATCACCAGTCTCAAGCATTCCGGCTTCTAATAATTCACTTCTTTCCAGTCAGAGGTACTCCTGCCATAACATTGTGAAATATAAGTTACAGCTCCACTGGGAGATATTCCAACAACATATTTCAGGGTAATTTTACTTTTATAGGACAAAATAGTGGCTGCTTGGGCTGATTTTAATGATTTTTCTATGTACTTTATTTTATAAGCACGTCGATATTATTTATATACAAAGAATTACTATAAATCTTGGAATAAAATTTAAATATTTTTATACATTAAAAAATATATGTTTTTCGATTATATGTAAATATGTAATTCAGTTGGATTTTCTAAGAAATCCTCGGGCTTGAAGTTGGATTTTTTCACAGATCTATCTGATGGCTCCCATAACTGATTCGAGTTAGAGCACTAGATGTAGAGGTTTTTGTCTTTTAATTGCAACTTACCACTTTTTCATTTCTGGATTCTTACGAAATTGATATCCTCCTTTGTGGCTAGAACATTGAAGTACAACACAGCATGAAGGCATTGCAACAACAATAAAAATAACATGCGGCACGGAGCATTACAACTAGCATTAAGCAAATGAATCAATGAAACCGGAAGCGTAGAGTGCAGTGGCGCCATTGCACAGAGTAACTTGCGAGATCGCTACATTCCTCGGGCACGGAAAAACCATTAACTTGAGTCTTTCTTCGAAATTTTTGAGGAAGATCTCAGCAAAAATTTCGAAGAAAGACTCAAGAATTCAGATTTTTATTTTCCTAAGATTTGGTATCGTTACGTCGATAACGTTTTTACTATATTTGACACTAAAATTTGTAACATTGATGATTTTGGTAAGCATTTGAATAGTTTCTATCCCACAGTACAGTTCACGTTTGAGGTTGAAGTAAATTGTCAACTTCCTTTCCTTGATATTATGATAAAAATGAACAAGGATTCTTTGTCCTTTAACATGCTTAGAAAACCTTCTAATGGAATGAATTACATTCCGATTGATTCCAATCACCCTTGGAATCAGAAGCTCTCTAGTTTCATTTTTATGATTGATAGAGCTATTAACCTTCCCATGAGTGCAACTAATTTCATTAAAGAAGTAGGTTTAATTGAAAAGATAGCTGTGAAAAATGGGTACAGCTCCAGAACCATTTCGGATCTAGTTAGGAAAAGAAAGTATAAAAAGTTTATTACAGATAACAGTACAAACGACAAGGAAAGAACTGTTTCAGTACCCTATAACCATGCCCTGATAACAGGCCTTAACTCGATTTTCAAACCCTAACCAGTTGAAACATCTTCTGATCAATCCTAAGGACCACATTCCACATCTTCAGAAATCCGGGATCTACGAGGCCAGGTGCTCGCAATGCCCTATGGTGTACAAGGATCAGACTTCTAGAAACTTAGCCACCAGATTCAAGGAGCATATGCGGCATAAACGTTTTGGCCAAGCACTCTCTGGACACGGGAAATGATTTTTCCTTAGAGAATTTAAAACTTGTACAATCAGTCAATAAAAAGCACCTACTAGATGCTTTTGAAAGCCTTGCCATAAACCAAATCGACAAAAACCGGTTATTAAATCTTGATAAGGGCCCCATTGGTGACTCTGCATTGATTCAGTGGGTGACTCAGCTCACAGTCGATGAATTGCCACTTTCCACAATTCTCTTAATTGGCTGTTCTCCGTTCTGGTTCACTATATAAGACTCGATATACCTTCCCAAGCCAGGTATGGAGGCTTGTTGCTGATTTGAATGGTCCTCTCAATCTTTCTATGTTTGGTGGTATCGTCTTTCTTGACGTTCAAAAGGCCTTTGATCAAGTCTGGCATGACGGACTCATTTATAAAATGATTACTTGTGGCTTCCCTGATGACCTGATTGCCTTGGTACGCTCCTTTCTCACAAACAGGACCTTCCGTGTTAAGGTTGGTGACTCCTTGTCTGACCCTTCTGATGTTAATGCTGGTGTTCCCCAAGGCTCTGTCTTGGGGCCTGCATTGTTCAATTTCTTTATCCACGACTTTCCTAAGTTTACAAAGTGCAATCTTTACTTGTTTGCTGACGACAGGTCCATCACGACCTGGGCACGTAATCCAGTCCACGTCATCAGCCGTCTGCAAAAAGCTTTACACCAGTGTGAGAGCTGGTTCTCTAACTGGCGCTTACAGCTGAATGTTAACAAGTGTAAAGCCATGTTCATCACACGCAAACGCAAAAACCCTCCAAGGCCCCTCATCCTACATGGTAGGAGGCTTGAGTGGGTTAAAAATTATAAGTACCTCGGAGTTGTGATTGATTCCAAGCTCAAATGGAACGAACATGTCCAATATTCGCTTAACAAGGCTAATAAAGCGAGGTTTAGTCTCATCGCGCTACTGGGGCAAAACAGCGCTCTCAAAGTGGACAGCAAACACTTGTTATACAAGGTAGTGATTCGTGCCATTTTACTTCACGGTATGCCTACTTGGGCTTCCATTTGCAAACGGAGATGGAAAAATCTTCAGACCTTCCAAAATGTTACCCTCCGGTCCATTGCTCAACTAGACAGAAGAGTTTCCAACAATCTATCTATGAAGATCTGGGGATAACCAACATTGGCTCCTATGTTTCAAACACTTCTCAGGAACATGCTGCCCAAGATGGAACATCATGAAAATATACTGGTTGCTGGTATCCTGGACCACTCACTCACTATCAGGGGTTCCCTCGGGTTTCGAAGACCCCGTCATATCTTGGATGTCAATTTCAAGAACATTAACAAAGCCGAGTTCCCCAACTACTGGATCTGCTTGATCCTAGTTTTTCGGACTCGCTATTCATCAATCCACAATCTGATTCTCGTCCCTACCATGAAGGGACTCTTTTCTGGAAGACTTAAAGAGGTTCATCAGGCTTCTTTCCTACTTCAGTGTACCTCATTTGGTTTACTTTTTGGGCGAGTGTGTAAAGTGAGCTAAAGGCTCCTGGACCACTCGTACTACTTTTTCACTACACTGATCGATTGTCGATTGTCCAAAGTTAGTTCACCCCGTGATCTCCCTTGGGCTGCTGAACGATGAAAGCAAGGCTTTCGAAAAGCGCTTACAGGTCGTATTTTTCCTTATTCTTTTGTTTTTTGTCTTATTATTTTTTTGTCTTATTTTTCATTTATTATTTTTTCGTTTCTTTTTCTCTTAATGTGGTAAAAGAGTATCCTCTAGTTATTACTTAATTTGTTAATAATGTTTCATGTAAAAAATAAAGACTATTTTAAAAAAACATTTTTCACTTTTTTATGTAGGAAATAGTTTTTATAATTTTTTGTGATTAAAAGTATGGATTTTTCTCATTGAAAGACATATGGATTGAATTTCTCACATGTCTCTCATTTAGTATAACAATTTTCATAAACATATCTTTATTTAATGATGCCATTTAATTCTGCACAAACGGATGATATTGGACATAAGTAACATTTTAAGAAAGACGCTTTAAAAGATTTGAAACTGAATTCAGACAAAATATACATGTTAGAAATGTTTAATAATTTTTATTTATATTATTTGGAGTTATGTAGAACAAATAACAGTATTCTTTCCATTGTGTTAAAATTAAATGTATAATTTCACCTATGATATCTTCAACCTTGGTAAAGGATATACACTGAGTTAGCAAAACTCATGGGATAGATACTTAATATCTGGTCGGGCCACCTGTGGCCCGGTGGAGTGCAGCAATACGACGTGGTAGTAAGTCTGCAAGTCCCTGGTACACTTCTGGAGGCAGTTGACACCAGACAGTCTGCAGAGCCGAAGATAGTTGCTGCCCGTTCGTGAGCGGATGATCCAGTGCCCGGAGCCTGACTTCAACAGCATCCCAGATATGCTCGATGGGATTCATGTCAGGGCTCCGGGCTGGCCAGCTCAGTCGTTGGACCTCTCCTGCATGCTCCTCGAACCATTCGCGGACGACATTGGAGCGATGTGGTGGAGCATTGTCATCTTGAAAGACTGCTACGTTGTCAGGGTGTTGAAATGTCAAAAACGGGTGCAGATGGTCTGATGAGTTGACGATACCGTGGACCAGTCAACGTTTGGTCCAGAATAACCAGAGGGCCCATTCCAAACCAGGAAAATGCACCCCAGACCGTCACTGACGCCCCACCACCCTGCACCACCACCTGTTGGCATGCGGGATCCATCATTTCGTGAGGTCTGCACCACATACGGTGCCTCCCATCAGCATGGTACAGTTGATATCGTGACTCATCTGACCATATGACATTACGCCACTGTTGCAGAGTCCAGCCAAGATGGTTGGTGGCAAATGCACGCCGGAGTGTCCGATGATGCTGGGTAAGCATTGGTACCCGTGTAAGGCGATGGCTGCCAAACTCGAGGGCATGCAGATTCCGACGGATTGTCCACTGAGAGACGTTTCTAGTGTGGCCAGTATTGAACTGGTCTGTGATTTGCTGCACTGTTGCGCTCCTGTCTCTCTGAATCATTCGTCCCATGTGTCGCCGGTCACGATCATTCAGGGCAGCTGGACGCCCGGTATGGTGTCTGTTGTGGACTGTGATGCCTTCATCTACCCATTCCCGATACACCATGGAGACAGTTGAGCGGGGAAAGCCAAATTCCTGCACCACTGCCGAAATGAAACATCCCATGCGTCGGGCACTTACTATCATACCCCGTTCAAAAGACGTCAACTCGCGACGACGTGCCATTTCTGATTAATCACTTATCCAAGCTCTTCCCACAACGCCTAATGGTCCATTCCCAGAATCCGTTACCCCTGTGAATTCGTGAGCCATGCCCATCAATCAATGTGCTTGCTATCCCATGAGTTTTGCTAATTCAGTGTACACAGTTACTCTACTGGGCAAAAATTTAGTATATATTTACCTAAAGCAAAGAATAAGTAAGCAAGTAATGGCGTTTCCCTCGCTGGTATTTTGGAATGGTCTAAGCTCCCATACGATCTTCGCTCATTATATGCTACTGCTACTCAGTTTTTATCGTGCATTTAAACAGTATGTTCTTCAGAATATACTTCCCAACCCTTACTGCATATAATGGTTGTTGATTTGTCCTGTCAATGGTGGTTTTTTGGCTCCTGACTGAAAATTGGTTTATTATTCTTTTTTTATTATTATTATTTTATTTTTTTTTATTTAATTTTAAGAAAAAATACAAAACAGCCACCCAAGGCCAGTATGGTCGAGGCCGACAAGGTAGGTCCCTGGGTGGGTGGTTAAAAACGATAAATGAAGGCGAAATTTAGGAGTACAACAAGGAAAAAAAAAAAGAAAAAAAAAAGAAAAAGAAGAAAAGGAGAAAGAAAAAGAAAAAGAAAGAAAAAAGAAATAGGAGAAAGAAAGAAAGAAGAAGAGAAAAGCAGAGAGGAAGAAAAGAGGAGAATAAGAATAAAAAGAAAGTCAAATAACCTATCTTAAAAAATGCAATAATCTAGACTTAAAAATGGTTATGGACGGAGAAGAACGTATATCAGGAGTTAAGTTTGCCCTAAGTTTAAGACCGGAAGTGGTAACACTCCTAAGGTGATATAGACGAGTTATCCGAGGTAAAACAATAGAATTATGGTGACGGGTTTTATGAAGAGGGGAAGGAGCAGGAGTAAACAGAGAATGGGGAATAGAAGTGCGTAAATGGTTATTAAGAGCTTTAAAAATAAAAATAGCTAAGTTAAGAGTGTAAAGTTGATAAATAGGTGTTATTACGACTGACTTAAAAAATTGAGATACTGAATGAGGTTTACGGAGTTTTAACAGTATCCGAAGGAACCACTTTTGAAGGCGGTAGAGACATAAAAGATTAAATTTGGGAGAATAGCCCCAAAATTGAATCCCGTATAAGAGCATTGATTGAATTAATGCATGATAAAGCAATAGTAAGATAGAGGGGGGGAGATACTGGAGCCGAGAAAAAAGACCAAGACGATAATTAAGTGTTGATGCTAAAAAGTTAATATGAGAGTCCCAAGATAAATTATGAGAAAGGTAAATACCCAGATATTTTTATTAATATTAGTTTAGTTATTACTAAATCTACTAATATTTAATTTATGTTAATTTTTCTACTTTAAGTTTTAATTAATACTGTAATAATGTATGATTTATAATTAAATTTCTTTGATTCTGTACGGTGCCCAGGGGGGCCTACTTGTCAGTCTTGTACCATACCAGCTCCCCTTGGGCATCTTTTGTACTCTTTGTATAAACAATTCAAATAAATAAATAAATAATATGTACTGAGAATAGTGCATATTAGATTCCTGTTTTTTTTTGTTGTTTTTTACCTGTATATGCCATCTATGTGGCTTAATCCCCTCTTGATCTAACTTATTCAATTTAAAAGAATCCATACAATTATCTATTGCACATTAAAATTATTTTAAATATGTCAAAGCACATATAGTAATTGAATAACTTGAACAGTCCATACCTGATACATCTTTACAAATTATGATTACGAAACTTTTGGAAAAATAAATACTAAATTCTTCACTGCTGCTTAATGTACAAGTCAGAAAGAAAATTTTAAAAGTCACTTATACTTAAGATTATAGACTTCTTACAAGTTTTTATAACACCCAAAAACCCTAATGAGATGAAAAAAAAATTGATGAATGATATCCTCAATGCAACAATTAATATACAATTAAGTTCCATAAACCTCAGCAGATATTCTTTAATAGTCTAAAGGGGAGATGCTTATTATTAGGTTAATTAATTAAATCCAGGGGAAAGCTTGTTATCATTTTATCAATAAAATATATTGAAATTTAAAATATCAGACTTGGATTATGTCCGTTAAATTAAATTCATGTAATAATACATTACATTAAAATGCTCTTAATAACAACCTTGCAAAGGCATATGGAAATAATAACAATGTTATATACCATATAATACAGCAGACACATGTACCATATAAATTATATTTGCAAAATCACCAACTGTAATGTTTCCAAAACTAAGTACTTCAATTATTCTAGGGATATCTTTGACAATCCTCATTCTAACAGAAGAAAACTTAAGGAACTTATTTTTTTTAAAATTATTAAATCTACTTATAAGAAGAGTGTATATGCATGCTCAGGATGCTAAATAGCTTATATACTTTAATAATTTCAGAAAATATCAATTTGCCAAAATAGAAAAATGTTTTGATAGATCATTTTCATTACTAAATACAGTAGTACAAATATTACACAGCTGGTTGGTAAATCTTATAAATACAGTAGACTTTTAGCAAAATGAAGTATTGTAATATATTATTGAGAATACCACAATTCACTTACAATGTTTTTTTTTGTCAAAACTTTTTAAGGATGAAATGAGTTCATCAAAAATCATAAAATAAGGAGAAATACTTCGGCAAAGTTGACTTTTAGTAACTGCGAGCGCAGCGTGCATTGCAGTGCAGCATCTCTCGGAGACACCCAATTGAACAACTCATTTATAGCAACTGTTTCGTATCTGCCCTGCAGTGAAGCATCACTCAAAGACGCCATTCTTGACCCATTTCGCAGCATTTTAATCAGAAGTTACTAATTACTATTTGAAATTAATAAAGTTTATTTATAATTTGTAGATATTTAACAATAATCAATTAATGTTATTGAAACGCTTAGTATAAGAATTTACAAAATTATTACTAATTAATAAGTGATTTAAACATTTGATATATTATAAAATATTATTAAATTGCCAAAAAAAAAAGTTGAGTGGGTCTTGTATCACAAAGAAATCAATGATTTTATTTGCGTAAAGTGGCGGTCTTTTAAAATCACACAAAAGAATTCCGTGTTTCGTGTTTGTAAGATTACTGACAATTAAAAGGTTATTTATTTGGTTAGTCTTAAATGAGCACTCATCATTTCGGCAACAAAAAAATAATTTTTGAATCAAATCTTATTTATATAAGTATAGCAATGCCAAATATGGATTTTATGCAGAATAACGAGCGTTTTCGTAATGTATTTTAGAATATACTTTGCTCCTTCTGAGCTTAAATGAAAATGCAGGAAAGCTCGAATAATGCTTTTAAATGTTTATATTATCTCTATGATTATTTATCTTAGCTAAACAGTTTTAAAGGTTAAAAGCATATAAAAAGTAGGTTAATTTTACATGGACACTTGAGGAGGCACCAACATCATCTGCCATTTTGAAGGATGGGGTTGAAGACAAAAATTGTTTTTAACTTTATTTTACTATCGACTGAGGACTTTACTTGTTTAATAACTATGGTACATTAGATGCATCTTTAAGGGCTACAATTACATTAGAAAAATTAAAAAGTTACCTCCCCCCCCCCCCCCCAATAACAAGGAATGTAACTTAAAATTGAATTCACCATATGGAAAGTATTTGGATTATGAATTACAATAATTGTAAGAACATTTTATACTTTTTAAAGATATTTGCAAGGTTTTAGCAGATTCTGCTAAAGCATTATTTTAAAATGTGTTAGCACGTTACATTCCTTGTTATTGGGGAGGGGAGGTAACTCTATAAATTTTCTATGTAATTTTAAATTGTTAAAGTTACTTTTGTCTTGTTGATTTTTTAATTTATTTTTGATATTGAGTTTATTCAAATATTAAATTTATATCAACTTGAAGTTATGGAGAAGGTTTGTTATAATCATGGATTTTTCGCTCAATTTTTATGGTGAGTCCATTTTTAACATACTGATTATAATTTTAAAAAATTTGAATCAATAAAAATTGTAAATTATACAGTAATAAAAAGAATAAACGTAAAACTTTTAATCAGTAAATTAAGGTAAAGAATCTTTAATATCCTAATATTAATTTAACATCCCATAATTTTTTGCTATGCATATTAAGAATACATTAAAAAAATCCCTCCCACGATGCATCTCCCTCATATTAAATTCATCTATATACGATTGGAATAGTGCACGGCTTGTTCCATATTGCCTTTTAAGCTTACGCTTAGCCCGAGACCACAAATTTTCAATATTTTGTGTATGAATATTGTCGTCATCGGTATGGACGAAGTGTCGCCGGTGAATGATTTTCGAATGTGTGTATACTCCGTTGCTGAGTAGAGGGATGTCCCTGTAAGCTCCCCAACCGTCTGACATTATATGACTGCCCGGCAGTATGTATTGGGTAATAAGAGGAAGCAAGGTTTCTGCCTTACGATCCCGGACCATTAACAGAAAACATTTTCCGCTTCTTCTCTCCACTCCCCCGAAAACCCACTGCCCTCTTCTCCGCTCTCCACGGCGATATTTCTTATGGAAAAAAATGTCTCGTCTATTTCGACGATCAATGGATTTCCATCTTCATCAAACCCACCAATTTCATCTGACTGTCTCTCCAAATAGGTCTTACATTCAGTACGTAAATAATTGCACCAATTGACAATTTTAGCTTTAGAAACTTCAGTTTCAATTGCAATTAGCTCCTGGGGCATATCCCGCGACCAACAATATAACAGTCTTATAGCCTATAAGGAATGGAATGTAAAAACTAAAATTAGTGATAGACGAGACACATTTGACGAAAATGACAACCTAGAAAAACTTCTGTATATTAACCTCACCTTCTCCAACGGCAGATGACTGTTTTCAAATAATGAGCCTTTCCGTAAAGATGTAGAAAAATTGCATCCTCCACATCTCCATCTTTTTCCATCACACCATCTCGGATTGCTCTTCAATTGGCACGGCCTGCCACATCTCTCGCAGTCGACTTTATTCTGTATTAGTCGCTTCCTCGCCAACCATCTTATACACTGCTCAGTTTCCATAATTTCTAGTATTAATTTTTTGTAGTTCCATCTTTCATCGTTAATTTCATCTTCACTTAGCAATTCTCCTTCGTCTACTATCACTTCCATGACAAAGTCCGTCTGATCAGTGTACTGCGATAAAAGTTTCTGAAAATGAGCAATGCAAAAGATGGAAATTTCCTGTTCACGGGAAATGACCAGTCCACAGGAAATTGCCAAAAGAGACTGGAATGTCCTGCCCACGAAAAATGCCCTGCCATTGGGAAATAGCCTGTCCACGGGAAATTGAAAGAGGTCAAGAAAACGGAGTAGCTTTCAGCTCACCTCGTTCAGAGCAAATATCCCTACACTTTTATTGACTGAAAAACCACAGACGAGATTTTTTTAATGAATAATAATTGGATCTATGAGCATTTTTTATACACGCCATACCTCAGATGTTTAAATTATTGATGAGATTTTTTTCGGTCAAAAAATATGATATCAAAAAAACATAATTCAAAATATTTTCCCCCGAAGCCCTTATTCCTAATTACAAATTTTAAATAAAAGCTACTAAGTTGAGTTTATTTTAAATAGTATTTTGAGAAATTCCTTTACTTTGAAAATAAACATTTAAATAATTTTTAAAATAAACACTCGCGCATGTTACACAAAGAAATCACTTTGTGTAATGATTATATATTGGGAAGTAAACTTATTATTTCAAATCTTGACGGATATAGGGGAGAACCCTGAAATACAATAAATAATAGATATTCAATAAAAATATTTCATTTTTAATTGAATATCTATTATTTATTTCAAATCTTGGAAGACTGTGAACCTAGATTCTCCCTTTCCCAACTGATACATTTCCCTTTTTTATACGTTACAGTTAAAAGCTACATTTTATACAAAAAAGTTTGTTTAATTTCATTTTTATGCAAAATAATTGGTTTTTTAATTAGTAATAATTTCATAATAATTTAATTAATATTAAATGAGCAAATAACTTTTTAA
>JAHWFO010111610.1:43721-56580 GCA_023313115.1 Rhysida immarginata | reverse complement strand
TTTCAAATCTCATAACAGTTTCTTGTATTCTTCTCTTTGCCGAAACGCCCGCGCCGAAACGTCCCATTCCGTATTTTTTAATAATTATTAGATTATTTTTATCGAGTTATCCGAAAATTTATTGTTTACTGTGGGGTGGGGGTTGAAATGTTTCCGAAAATAATTTTACTCTATAAATGTTTTTAAAATCTGGTTATTGTTCTTATTAGGGGATGTATTCGTACATTTGGAATAATTTTACGTTCTGCCACATGTCTTACGCCGGAAATATAAAAATAAATTCTGATAATGGATAGGTCATAGCGTAGCCACCGCATATGTATACAGTATCAAAGACCTCCATGTATCCAATTTATTAAAGAAAAGCTGATGGATGAGTGGTCTGAGAGGTTTTATTTCAACACGATTCCTCAGGTGTTAAAATGTTAAAAAATACAGATGTTAAATGTTTAAATAAATAATAAATGAAAATAGGAAAGAAAAAGAAAATTCCAGTCTGGAATCGTGACGCTCTGTCAGACTGAGCAATTAAGTCGTTGTTGACTGTAATGTAGGCTCGTGGCTTAATTTTTCATTTATCATTTAAATTTAATATCATATTCACCCGGATGCACGACAATAATGAAACTATGTAGTTTAAATTTTATGGCCAACGCCATCAATAAATGTATTTAAATAATGTATAAATTATAAAAAAATCAGATAAAAATTAAGGTTTATTTGTGGGATATGCCCTCGTTTGTGCTTTTACTCTAGGAGTTTTGAACGATGGGGTTTTGCTTCACTGCAGGGCAGATACGAAACAGTTGCTATGAATGAGTTGTTCAATTGGGTGTCTCCGAGAGATGCTGCACTGCAATGCACGCTGTGCTCGCTGTTACTAAAAGTCAACTTTGCCAACTTCTTAGGGTAAAATTTAATTTTTTTAAGACAACTTGAAACAGCATACGAGGGGCGATTGATAAATAAGGTCTCCATGGCTGTAACTTTTTTATTTGTTAACCGATTTTCAAAATTCTTTTTGTATCTTATACTCATGTTTGTCCTCTATGTAATGAACTATTCACTTTTTGACATAGTCCCCATCCCTTTCCACGCATTGCGCCAACGCGTGACTAGTTGGGTGAAACCGTCGGAGAGGAATTCTGGAATTGTTGTCGACACCAGGATTGAATGGCAGTTTTGGACCCTCTTCTGGAGTACAATAGCGTCCGCCCGCACATGAGTCACCCACACCAGAGGCGTTGCAGCGCCTACAGTTCAAAGATGAAAAATTTGCAGTTCAAAAATGAAAGACTTTGCACATTGCGACTTTCACCACTTCCCAAAGAAGCAAGAGCCCCTTAAGGGACATGAGTTGGTTCTGACGGCGAGCTAAACGCTGCCATTCAATCCTGGTGTCGACAAAAACTCCGGAATTCCTCTCCGACGGGTTCACCCAACTAGTCACGCGTTGGCGCAATGCATGGAAAGGGATGGGGATTATGTCAAAAAGTGAATGGTGCATTACATAGAGGACAAATGTGAGTATAAGATACAAAAGGAATTTTGAAAATCGGTTAACAAATAAAAAAGTTACAGCCATGGAGACCTTATATATCAATCGCCCCTCGTATAAATATTAAATTTAAAATCTCAGCATTTCACAGTATTACATAATTCAATATTTACAGGAGATCCTATCTTAAATTTATCTGACATATGAAATACTTGATTTAGCATTCAAGTGGCATTTCCATCCTCTGAAAATTGAAAATGCCTTTTTGTCAATTAAATATGGAAAAAATGGTTAAAAGTACAACAGTGGCTTGGAGAAGAATGATTGATGTACGAGGGCATATTGAAAAGTAATGCCTCCATGGCTGTAACTTTATTTTTTAACCGATTTTCAAAATTCTTTTTGTATCTAATACTTACATTTGTCCTCTATGTAAGGCACTATTCACTTTTCGACATCGTCCCTATCCCTTTCCACGCATTGCGCCAACGCGTGACTAGTCGGGTGAACCCGTCATCCCTAACTCCGGGGTTGTTGTCGACACCAGGACTGAATGGCAGGTTTCACCTCGTCGTCAGAACGCAACTCATGCCCCTTAAGGTGCTCTTACCTCTTTGGGAAGTGGTGAAAGTCGCAAGGTGCAAAGTCTCTCATTTTTGAAGTGCAGTCTTTCATCTTTGAACTGTAGGCGCTGCGACCCCCTCTGATGTGTGGCGATCGTGTGCGGATGGGCGTTATCGTGGTGCAGATGAGGATCCAAAGCTGCCATTCAATCCTCGTGTCGACGACAACCCCGGAATTCCTCTCTCACGGGTTGACCCAACTAGTCCACGCGTTGGTGTAATGCGTGGAAAGGAATGGCGACTATGTTGAAAAGTGAATAGTGCATTACATAGAGGACAATTGTAAGTATCAGATACAAAAAAAATTTTGAAAATCGATAAAAAAATAAAAAAGTTACAGCCATAGAAGCATTACTTTTCAATATGCCCTCTTATCTATCTTTTCCTGTCAATAACTACACTACATGGTCAAAGGAGTTGGGACACCTGTTGCTCTACCGTAAAGCTGCAAAAAGCTTCAATCAGTACTGTGTAGGACCACGCCGAGCTGCTATAACTACGTCCACCGTACATGGCATACTGTCCATAAGTTTACGGTATGTGCCCACAGGTGATGACCTCCATTCCCCGAGGAGTGTCATGGTCAGTTCCTGGACAGATGTAGGGCGAACCATCCTGGATCTCACACGTCGTTCCAATTCGCCCCAAAGATGTTCGATGGGGTTGAGATCAGGACTCTGGGCGGGCCAATCCAGTTCTTCAACCTGCATCTCGTCAAACCAGTCTGATATGGATCTTGCTTTGTGGCAAGGCGCATTGTCGTGCTGGAAGAGGAACAGCCCGTCACCGAAGTGTTCCCACAGTGCTGGAAGTGCCATGTTATCCAGAATGGTCCTATAGCTATCAGCATTGAGGTTTCCATCCACTTTGATGAGCTGGCCCAGTACAGTCCCACAATTATGGTAGGTGTTCTCAGGGGTGTCCCAACTCCTTTAATCATGTAGTGTATTACAAAATAAGTAATAACGATAATTATGTATAAAATTGATAAATAAAACGATTTTGTACCTTCAAGTAACATTTATTTTCCATTTAAAAATAAGGAAAATTTTCCTTGGAAAGTTTATAATGCGTGACAAATAACGTTTTTGGCGCTGCGTTTTCGTTTAGGAGAAATAAATTCTTTTCGATGCGAGTGTTGAATTTTCACCATAGACGTAAGGTTAAAAGCTAAAAATATATAAAAAAATTGCAGACACCTGCTAAAAAATCAAGTTTTAATCGTATGGGCATGAGAAACGCACCAATCGAAAGAAAAAGCTCGAATGCAGGTACGATTTTTATGGTCTGCTGATATCTATTAAAATATATTTGTGAGAACCACTTAAATTCGTGTTCCCATGTTAAAGAATAGGGCATTCGCGCTAGGCTGTCGCAGAGGCAGACTTCTTAGATTCCTGGCTAGGTATAATCATGGTTATTGTGCTTCAACCCAAGTGTTATTTCAATATATACCTTACAAAAACTTAAGTCTTAGCTAGACAAGTAATTTAGTTTAAGGGTTTTTTTAATTTAATAAATTATTTACTTAATTAAGCTATATGTCCCCACCTCATGCCATTAATATTAAGCTTCCACTGTGTGCTCTAAATTTACAAAATTATTCATGACAATAGGGAGGTAACTGATAAATTCAACATGTGATTGTTGGAAATTTTTCATCTGCTCATCGGATTTTGGCATACAGAATACAGAACAATCCATGATGGCAAGCTACACTGTTCTGGAAATGGTCAACTTGATCTTCTGCTTTGACTAGTGATTGTTGGTGATCCGTTCATTGGATCTTGGGATTTTTTTTGTTCGGAATTCCATGCTGAACAAGTCTTCAATTAGAATTTTACATGTATCTGTTATGGTTTTTCAGATAGAATTTGAATGTGTCCTAATTTGCATATTTGGGATGATGATTGGTTCATTAGAAATTTTGGCGTTGACTACTAAGGTCATTTTGCGCCTTTTACACAAGTTATAACAGTACGCAGCCCGGGACAAACACAAACATCCATGCCCACAGCGGGATTCGAACCCACGACCAGGCGGACTCGAGAACTAGAAAGCCTACGCCCTAGCCCTCTCGGCCACCTGGCCGGCTTTGGGATGATGAAAAGTGTACCATGGGATAAGTCACCCACAACTTCCTATTCATTGGATTCATCAATATTGACATATCTGCTTTGGTTACGAAAATAAAAGGGGTGGGGCTCATTTTTGTATCCAACCCTGATTACTTTTTATTTACCTTAATACGATAACTATCAAATAACTGTGAATGTCACTTTTAAAATCTTTTGAAAGTCATCTACAACAGTCAACTTTCTGAGTTTCATTGATTATACGTTCTCACAGGATATTGCATGATGTTGATGGTATCATGTTAAGACTTCTTTGGCGAGTTTGATCATTCAGTTTTAGAATTTGTTATTATTTATTTTAAATATACAAAACGGAAGATCGTTTGTACATAAGATTGTGCAAATGTTTTTTTCTTTTATGTAATACAAGAATTATAATATGAGGGCGGTCCGCTAATAAAGGTACAGGTCACGTTTTCCAGGACATTTAAAGAAACAAATGACATGCATACTACAAAGGTTTGTTTATTTTTCCTCATAGTTGCCATGAACATTTAAGCAGTGGTCCCAGCGCTTCACCAGTTTAAAACATTCCTTCACGGTAAGTTTCTTGTACCATATCAACGACATAGTGTTGAACTTCAGCTTGCATGCTTCTTGGTCAGGGAATCATTTGCCCGATAAAAAATTCTTTAGAGGACTGAAAAGGCGGAAATCGGGCGGGGCGAGGTCCCGACCGTACGGGGGGGGGGAGTGCTCTAGGATTTCCCGCTTTCTCGCTTTTAGGCAGGCTTTCGTCTTGTTCGAAGTGTGAAGTCGTGCGCCATCATGCAAAAGCCTCAATCCAACGCGTAATCATCCTGGTCGCCTTCGACAAACAACTTCTCGCAATTTTTCCAGTGTTTCTCATTATCTGTCGCTGTTAATGGTTGTTTTGGGGGGGAGGAATCACTAAGCAAGATTTTGACATATTTGTCGATAACACCGGTCATTTTGTCAACTTTGCTGTACGCAAGATATTGACTCAACGAATGAACCGTTTCAGTGGTAACCTCATTTTGCATGCATGTGATGTCGTAGTTGCGCTCGCAGGTATCGTATGGCCGTCCCCTGTACCTTGATTATCGAACCGCCCTCGTAATATCAATTTGGGAGTGCTAACTTTATGTCAGCTTCCCTTTCCCTCATTGAAAATGTAGTGCTTCTTTTCTGCTGTATTCTGCAGCAAATACTTACATTTGTGCAACGAAAATTTAGAAATGACGGGGATATTATAATAATGATAATTTGGATTCAGCTATGATCCCGGTTATCTCTTTCAATTTTCATAAAATTTTGTGGTAATGTATCTCAGGATGCTAAACAAGATACGCTGGTTTTTAGATGTTCTAACTTTTAACTCATCATTATCATCATCATTTCAGCTCTTATCAATCCACTGCTGGATGCAGAGTTCTTTGAAAGTTTTCTGTCATGATCTTTGATTTTCCAAATGAAGCCCACCAGTTTCCTAAAGTCGTCTCTCCATATGATATGGGCTGTTGTCGCAGTGTTTAAATATTTTCTGGGTACTAGTCGAGGACTCCTTTAGTTCATCTGTTTTTGTTTTTTTTTTGTCTTCTGGCAATGTGTCCAACTCATTGCCTTTTGGGTCATGACGTCGAACACTCATTGCCCTCTTGTGATACCTATCGTATATCATTTATGCATCTTTGGGTCGTTTGTAGTCTTTTACTGGCATTACTGTTTAGTGTCCATGTTTTTGCTCCATAAGTGAGGGTGGTAGTACACACTGGTCGAAAACTTTCTTTTTCCAGGCAGAGGGGCATGTTACTTTTTAGGATTAAAATATTTTTTCCGAAAATGCTCCATCCTATTTGATATGTCTGATGCTTTTGCTCATACCTTACCCGTGGCAATAAATGTACGCCCATCCGATGAGATCTTGTTATTTATTGAAAATAAAAATGAAACTGGTTGTCTATGAAATGAAAATTATTTTATTTATAAATTACTCCATTTGAGCAATAAATAAACAAAAATTTATATACATTCGGTAACAAAAAACCCATTTTACCCCCCAAAACTAGAAGGTAATAAATATACGCGCACACCCGTTTCGCATTATTCACGAAAGTCCTTTTGTAGCAGGCTTTATAAACTATAAAATATTTTCATATAAAATAAAATATAAAATATATCCCGAAGCAATTAGAGCTATTGTTTTATTTTTAGGTGATGTTTCAGAATTTGTAAAATTTTACGATAGGGGTGAAATGGTAATCTTTGATTGTGGTGTCAATTTAATTGAATTGTCGGTTTATTAATGCTTAACTTGTTCTTTCTTTACACGTTCATCACCATTTGCCAGAGGTTGATTTGTCCAAGATCTCCTTGTGGAACAACTCAGTCGTTCCTAGCAGCGAGATCATATGTATATTCGGTAACAAAAAAAACAACAAATAACCCATCAAACCTCCCAATACTACAGGGTACTAAATATGGGTGATTCTCACGAAAATGGTACATTTGATGTTTAAATTTTTTTTTTCAAAATTATCTAACTTAAATTAATGTTAAATAATAGCTTATAGACTGAATTTATCTGTATTGTAAAAATTAATTAGCTCAACTTAGTACTAATATGTGATTTTCTTAATTTTTTGATTGGTTATGAGAGATTTTATCCACTCTGGAAATTAGCTGTTTTTTTCAAAACATCTTGTGCAACACAAAAAAAGGAAAATTTATTTTATATAAATGCAAAAATATTTTATGATAATGAGTAAATTTACATTATTTTGATAGTTTTCATGCTTCAAAATGCAAAATTGAAAAAAAGTATGGGCAAAAATTAGCTTAAGATATCAAAAAAAATATCCATGTTTGGGTTTATAATGTTTGGGTCTATAGAATATCCATTTTTTTATTTCAAATAGAGTTAAGTAAGATCAAAATTGCACTATTCTGGATACAATTCCATGTACACTACTGTTTATAAAAATCGCAATACCCTGATGGAATAGCCCAATCTGCATTAAATTTGGAGCATTTGCATATCATGGGTCAGAAAAGAAACCATTAGATTTTCAGGTCAATACAATGCGTTTTATTGTCACATTAGTATCGGGTGAAACCACCGTGGGATGCAATTACAGCCTCTAAACGTCGTGGCATTGAGTCAAACAAGCTCTCAATAAGGGCCTGGGGAATGTCCTGCCATGCTCTGTCTACACGGGTATACAGTTCATCCACAGTTGCTGCTGCAGGAGTCTGACGAGCCAATCGATGAGCAACCCTGTCCCGCACATGTTCGATTGGGGACATAATCTGGTAAACGAGCAGGCCAGGGGAACAAGGGCGTCTGATGTGCTTGGAAAAAGGCGAGGACATTTCTGGCCACATGCGGTCGGGCATTGTCCTGTTGGAATACAGCGCCTGGAAGGTTCTGCAGGAAGGGGATGACCTCAGGTTGACAACTTCCCTGATGTACCGGTCACTGTTCAGATTGCCATGGATTCTGATCAGACGGGAAGGGCCATGGTAACTGATTGCACCCCACACCATCACCCCTGGCGTTTGTCCTGAATGACGCTGCAGGATGCATTCTGGAAGGTCGCGCTCGTCACGAAGTCTTCCGACTCGTATCCTGCCGTCATGGTGCTGCAAGTTAAACCTTGACTCATCCGAAAACACAACTTGTTGCCATTCAGCTTGCCACTGTTGGTGTTGATGGGCCCATTGCAACCTGAGGCGCCGGTGGTTTTGAGTCAAAGGAATCCGCAACAATGGTACTCGTGCCATCAATCTTCTGGAAATCAAACGGCGTCGTACAGTGCTAGCAGACATTGTCCTGCCTACTGTAGCACCCCACTGTTGTGCTAACACTGTGGAAGTGACTGTACGATCTGCTACACACATGCGATAGAGGTGTCTGTCATCTCGCGGTGTCGTCATGCTGGGTCTTCCTGAGCCTGGTCTTCGGTGTGCCCTGTTCTCTTCGCTACACTGCCTCCATGCACGCATAATTGTCGTTGCATTACGTCCTACACGAGCAGCAATGTCACGATACGACCATCCCGCTTCACGCAGACCAATTATGCGTCCTCTTTCAAAGTCTGTCAGCTGTTGATAGGGTACCCTTCGTCGTCGTCGAGGCATGGTGTTCTTTCAAGCAATTACTCTGAAAATCTAATCATTTATACTCTGACCCATTGTATGCAAATATTGCAAATTGCATATGGATTAGACCATTCCATCAGGGTGTTGCGATTTTTATAATCAGTAGTGTATATAAAAAGATTAATACTCTTAATTCAAAATTTTTTGATTTTTTAATTTGAAATTACAATAAAAACACTTCTGTAACAGAGTAGACAATCGCTGTAGGTAGGATTAATCTGAACTTTATGAAAGAATAACAGACAAAAAACATTCTACTTTCATAAATTTTGTATTAAATTTATTTTTTACATACATCAAGCTTTTTGGAAAACATCAACAGCATATGGAAATTCTTAATATAAACGTCCACCTAATAGTTTAACTTTGGACCTGGTAGGATTTTTTTAATTTGATCAAATGAACATAGGAGATATGTGTCAATAATTTTAAATAATTTTCGCTCGTTATTTGTTGTCCTTAAGCTCATCACTTTAGCTTCGCCATCTTCTTCAATCTCACTTTGAGCCATGACAACATATTTATACGTTAATTTTCTAGCACTATCAACTTTAAATTCAAGAAGCATGTATGTGCAGGCTTTCACGCTTTTAGCCCTCACTTCTTTAATAGGCAACCATCAGATACACCACTGGACTCACCTGACAAAGCACAGGAATAAATATCTGAAACTTTAGGGTTTTTTTATTCCTTGGTATTTTGTTTGTATTAAGACTTTGTTTCATTAAGCAAGCATAATATTTCTTCCCAAAAGACAAAGATTCTCATTTTTCGTGCAAAAACATATGTCCCAGAGAATGTAACAGAGTGGACTAATAACAGAGTGGACAATTAAGTCTAAAAGAAGCTTTTCTAATAAAAATCAAAAAGTAATAATTAAAAAATTAATATGAAATGAAAAAATAATATTAAATTTACTAGTTTATATACAATTTCAAGAAAAAATCTTTTTTTAATCATTAATTTAAATGTAACATAGTGGACATTAAAAAACTCAAATTAACTATTAGAGAAAAAGAATGAGTCTTACCTTGCTTGTTGAATGTGGAATCCGAAATGGCTGACTAAGCATAGAAATTGTACTACAGGGTCGAGTCACATTATTATGACCACTAGCTAATATCCCAAATAACCACCTTTAGCGGCACGGACAGCAGCTAGACGGCGTGGGATTTAGTCAATAAGATTCTGTAGGTTTCTACTGGTAGCTGTTGCCATGCAGACTTTAAAGCATCCGATAGTTGCTGAAGGGTACGCAGTGGTTGCTCCATAGCACGCACATGACGATCGAGGTGATCCCAAAGGTTCTCGATTGGGTTGAGGTCTGGGGAATTTGTGGGCCAGGGTAGTACTTGAAACTCTTGGTCGTGTTCCTCAAACCACCCCGAACAAATTACAGCCGTATGACACGTCGCATTGTCTTGCTGGAACGTACCATCCCCCTCTGAGAAGACAGTCGCCATATATGGGTGTACTTGATCTGCAATTATGGATAAATAACCGAATCATTGAGAGTGCCTTCCACAGGTATCAGTGGGCCCAGACAATGCCATGAGAACACTCCCCACACCATGATGCTGCCGCCACCAGCCTGGATTTGCCCGACAATGGCTGCAGGATGCTTGTTCTCGGAGGTTTCTTGCATCACCCGCCAACGGCCGTCACTTCTATGGAGCAGAAATCGTGACTCATCGGAGAAGGCAACATTTTTCCAGTCAGGAGTGGTCCACTTTCTGTATTGTTGGGTAAATTGAAGCAGTTTTTGGCGATGAACCTTCGTCAGCATGGGTGCAGTGACCACTCGTCTGCTGCAGAGGCCCATACGTAGCAGTATCTTCTGTACTGTGGTTTTAGAGACATGTCTGGTAGCACCCTCATTGGTTTGAGCGGTAAGTTGGTCCACTGTAGTTCTTCAGTTGGCCTTCACACACCTTCGCATCTTCACCTCTCTCATCAATGACACGTGGTGCTCCACATTTCCCATACTGTTCATTCATTTTCCCGGTCATGGTACAGTTCACATACTTCGCGATTTCCAAAATACTGCCACGAAATTTCACACGTTTCAGAATTTCTAAAATTTTACAATAGGGGTAAAATTGTAATCGTCGATTGTGATATCTGGTTGTTGGGGTTTCAATTTAATTGAATTGTCGGTTTATTAATACTTGTTCTTTCTTTACACGTTCAACGCAATTTGACAGAGGTTGATTTATCCAAAATATCCTTGTGGAACAACTCTCAATCACTCCTACCAGCGAGACCGTTATTTATTTCCCAAGCCCACGGCGTCTAAGAAAAGTAGTAGGACAAAAGTCTGAAGCTTCTCATTAAAAATTAAATGTAAGTTTTTCTGACGGTACATAGAGTTAAATTATATAAGCATTAAGAAAGATTTGATGATCAGCGACCTTTCAGTATTGTTGAACTTTTGCTTATAATCTCTAATAATTGCGCTTACGTCTTCAATGCAGATCGGAGCACCCAATCTCCCTATAGTGGGCCAAGGACCTTTCCTAGTTTAAGAGCCTCAGCATCTACACTGGATATCCACCAGAAGACTTATCGTATTTTTCCATTGTAACGTTTTAAAGTTACCGTAAATACTGTATTTAGCGCCGGACCTGATATACCGGCCCACCTGCATTAAGCGCCTGGGGGTCCGCTGAATTTTTGCAAAAAAACGCCGGACCTTCAATAACCGCCCGGGTACTATTTTAGTTCATTTCGTGGATTTTTCTTCTCTTGCTGCTTTCTCACGGGAATGTTTGCTCTCCCAAATGCCACTGCTAAACCGGAAATTAGTTACCAGCATGATTGTCTTCTAATTTCTTGGTTTTAATTTTGGATTCAGTCAAGCAACATAGCTGATGAAAAATGAAAATTTCACAGTTATAGCATCAATTTTAATCTCGCAACAGTAAAGTAGTCTGAAAACCATTCTACAGACGCTACAGCCAAACTGTTTAGCATTGATCCTAACGGGAATGGAAAACACAGCAGGATACTTTAGAAAAGATGAAGGAGAAGGGCGAGAATTTTGCATAATAGTATCCATCACAGTTGTGCAGAATTTTATAAGCGCCGGACCTATAATACCGGCCCGCCTGCATTAAGCACCTGGGGGTCTGCTGAATTTTTGCAAATAAGCGCCCGGCGCTTAATACAGTATTTACGGTATGTCTGTTTTGAGAAGCTAAGCATAACTTATATTACTTTCATATTTTGATTGTATTTAAATTATTCTCATTAAATCTTTGAATTAAATTCTACTGAATAGGTCCTTCCTCTATAATCGGCTGTCACTGTCAGAATAAACAAGTGACAGGATGCATCAATTGGATTGGTGTGTGCATGTATTTATCATCTTCTAGATATCTTTTTTATTGTTAATTTCTGTTTTAGTGGACGTTTTTAAAGTTATTTTCTAGGTCAACCTTATTAATTTAAGTGGGAACTTATACAGGATGTAACAAAAAGTCGGGACAGTGGAATATCTCAAGAACTACACATCGGATCGAAGACACAAAAACCACGCGTTTAATATTTTTCAAAAACCTGTCCAATGATACCATACTCGCCCCCCCCCCCCACGCACGTTTTAAATCTTAAATAGAACCCCTATTATTTTTTCTTCAAGATTCGGATTCTAAGTGAAAAAATACGAAACTTTTAACTGAAACATTTTTTTCAATTCGTTACAGATGGCGCTATAATTGCGAAAAATCAGATTTTACGATTTTCTCGAGAAATGCACTTCTCACCAAAAGATAAATAAGAGGCAATGAAATATTTCAAGATAGCTGTATAATTGAAGTATTCTCAAACCCTCCCCTGCGCTCCCTTATGGGTCAAGGGTCATGGGGGAGGGGATTTAAAAAATTTTGAATGGGACCCTTACTTTTTACTGCGCTTTTATAGTGTAAGCTGATTTGAATTTTCATACAGGGTGGTTATAATTAAAGTAACACCATTTAGACCCTTCTAGCGGCCGTTCTGGTAATCAAATTTTGACGAAACTTGAGATATATGTTTATTTGTTACTTTGCAAGCAACGGGCTATGAGAGCCCAATAACAGCTTACAATAATAAAAATAATACAGTGATATAGTATAAAAATTAAATACAGTATAAAAAGAATAAATATAGCATTATTAAATATAGACAAGGAAAATAATTATAAGATCAATATAATAGTTCAAAGTCGTTTTTAACATAGTGATTATAGTTTTAAAAAATTTAAATCAATAAAAATTGTATATTATCAGTAATAAAAAAATAAACGTAGAAATATTAATCAGCGAATCCAGGTAAAGAATCATAAGGTAAGTGTTTCTGTCATGAAGAATTTTATGCTAGCAGGAGCATATGCGCAGTGGAAAGAATACATTCATAGACATAAGGCGTATAATAAGAAACATAACATATTTATTAAAAAAAAACAACAATAAGGCTGAACGGGAATAAATAATGAGTAGCTT
>JAHWFO010111610.1:16924-43711 GCA_023313115.1 Rhysida immarginata | reverse complement strand
CGTAATAACGAAGCTCTGGGAAGACTAAACGAGCTTGACGAGCGTTCTACCCCACATGAAAATTCGCACTCGCCAGATTTGAGATGCCTGTTGGAAATGTCCACCGTTGAAGCTTCGTGTAACGAGCGGCATCAGCTGGCTGGGAATGCTCGGAGAATAGGTTGACACGTTCGCACGTTGCTGACTTTACTATAGCGGGGTCCGTTTCAATTGCCACGCCCGTCGACGCTCGATGCTCGCCGACGTCTTGAAGAGCCGTCGTCGCCGCCCTTGTTGGAGCGTAACCTTGCTCGGCGCCTGTCGACGTAAATCCCCCTTCAAGGCTTGTAATTAAGTTAATCCCTCGCCTTGGATCCTCCGCTCGCGTCGTCCCTGCAACGTCTCTCCATCGACACTCTCTGTCTTGAGCTCTTCCGTCGTCCTTTTTCAAAACCTCTCTCGAGCTCCCATTCGTCCTCCCCTGATGACGATCTCCCTGACGTTCGTCACGACGGGTTTTACGTCGCTTCTCTCTCCTCTCTGACGAAATGAAAACCCGAGAGGGAAAGCGCTTGATTCCGTCACTGGAATTCGTATTGGCGACGGAATTCCGTGACAGTTTCATTTTTAATAATAGTTTGTTTATATTGATTATCACTCATAAAATTTAGATCAATTTTATCAGACATGAGGTTACAAAATTTAAACATTCTATAAAAATGGAGATTGCTTATAATATTTTTTTTTGGAAAAGATAAATAAAATATATCGTTGTTTCTAGAATTTAACATAGGTACACGTTGAATAACTGAATTTAGAAATTTTGAAGAATAAAGTACATTACGGTATAATTTAAAAAGGTAACAGAGATCAAGTATAATTCGTCTGTTAATTAATTTCTCACATTTAAAAACATTTCGGAGATAAGTATTAGACACATATCTATTATTGTTAAAAAAAAAGTAGGATGAAAAAGTCTAAAAAGTGTACGTAAGAAATCTGACTGTACTTTTTCTAAACATAATAGCAATTTTGCATGATAAGGAGACCAAATAACAGAGGTATATTCTAATGTCGATCTGAATCTGATTAAGGTATTAAAAACGAAAATGGAAAAGTTGATATTATTAAAACTTAAGGAATTTCTAATAATAAAATAGGAAGCTCGATAGGCCTTATAAGGTATAAAGTTGATGTGATCAACAAAGCTTAATTTGGAATTAAAGATGACACCTAGAATATATAGACCATGGGGAAGAGAATTTTGCTATACAAAAAATTAGTTCACCTGTTGAACGCTACGTCAAAATATGGCGCATGAATAATAACAAAAACAAGTTAGAAGTATAGAAATTTATAAAATCAGAGCATTTGTTCAATGTGCATTCCAGATGTGTCAATGACATGTTCAAAGCGCATTATTGCATGTTCCACAGTAGAGCGAAGGGTTTCCTGAGGAATCGCAGTGATATGGCGTATTATGCTTGCTTTCAATTCAGGGACATTCTGTATTCTTCCTCCATAGACATTATCTTTCAAATATCCCCACAACCAGAAGTCACAAGGGTTTAAGTGACTGTATGGTGAACGAGGAGGCCATGCAGTTGGAAAAGTTCTCGAAATCCCCGATCATCTCCAAAATGAGCATGAAGCAGTTCCTTCACTTGTCTTGCAATGTGGGGTGTTGCACCATCTTCCATAAAGACAGTAGTGTCTTCCAGTGAATGAACATTTTTTAGTGCCTTGAGGAGCGTTCTCTTCAAAGAAAAAGGGGCCAAGAATGAAATGTGAAGTGTATCCGCGCCATACAGTCACTTAATCAGAGTGCAAAAGCTTTTCATGCACAACCACCGGCTTTTCAGTATCCCAGATGGGACAGTTTTGAGCATTCACTGCTCCGTCTAGTGTAAAATGCGCTTCATCTGACCACAAAATATTCCATGGCCATGCATTATCGACGGCTATTCTAGACAGAAACTGGCAAGCAAAATCAGTGCGTTTTTCCGGATCTTCATGAAGCAATTTTTGAACCACCTGGATCTTGTATAGATACCACTTTAAAATGGAACGCAAAACTTTTTGTACCGTAGACCACGGAATAGACAAATCACGTGATACGGCTCGAGCACTTGAAGAATATTGGAAACTTGAAGCACTCTCCACTACAGCAGCAGCAAGGTTTTCCACAGTCTCATTTGCAATTCGTTTCCGTCCTCTCCCTGGCAGCACACCCAACTCACCAGTTTCTTCAAATTTACTAATCATCTTTTTTAAACCATTAATGGACATAGGCCCATTTCAAACGTCGATATTCTCTTAGTGCAGCAGAAGCATTATTGCAGTTCTGGTAAAACAACTTCACCAATAAAGCTCGATCCTTTTTAGCTAAAGCCATTGTGAAGAATGACTTTACATTTAATTTCACTGTCATTTTAAAGCTTTTCTAATTTTACATCTCATTTGCAAAACGTCTCTGATTGAGTAAAAATTCTCAGATAGTTTCTTACATGACCAGCGCCATATTTTGACGAGGCGGTCAAAATGTGAACTAATTTTTTTTTATTGCAAAATTCTCTTCCCCATTGTCTGTATAACATATATCTCAAGTTTCGTCAAAAAATGATTACCAGAACGGCCGCTAGAAGGGTCTAAATGGTGTCAGTCTTATTATAACCACTCTGTACTTCAGGGTATGAAAAAGGTTAGGATAGGTTAGGCTAAATTAACTATTTTTAGCGCTACGCAGGAACAATGACGTGGACGTAGATTTCTGTTCCCTTCGTGGACGTAGTTTTATTAAGGTGAGTCCCCTCGCTCCTGCTATCGGGGTGCTTTTCGTTGCCTAAGACATTTGCAAATATCGATTGTTTTACAGTAAGTGTTCAAACTGCATACCTTGTTGGATCTGACAATGTCCTGTTCGATGTTTTTTGATTGAAAAATGGAAGGAAAAATTCTGCGACCTGGATTCGAACCAGGAACCTCGACTGTCATGACCAATGCCTCTACCAATTGGGCTATTGCAGACACCCGAACAGCCAAGCTCTCACGAACTTTCTTAAAGACAACCAAGTTGTCACGGTTGAAGCCCCATGGGAGGCGGACACCTGGCTCACAGATCGAGAATTTCTCCTCTCCAAACCATCAGAAAGTTTGATGAACTCACAAGTAAATAAAAATAATTATAAATATTAAAAAAATTTAAAATAAATATTAAAAAGAAAGCTACTAATTTTAATTCATGTCTGTCCATCTTGGGCATTCCATGGTCTAACAACTTAAAATTTGATCAAATTGTGAAAGAAATTAATGTTATATTAAGACGCTATGTTTTTATTTTTAAACGATTACACCATTTATTCTCTAATAAGGGTAAAATCAGCATTTTTAACGCATATGTTATTTCTACTTTAAATTTTTATGACTTTTTTGTGTTAAATATGTCTTCCATTTCATACATCAAATTAACAACCTAACTTGTCGGCCAATGGCCATATCGGACCTGGGTGGATATCTTATGTATTTCCTTCCTTCCTTCCTTCAAATAAATAAATAAATTAATTAATTCCCTGTTTCGGGTATTGTTTAAAGTAAGATTATTTGGTCGTTTGTCTCCATGGTTTCATAAATAAGGAATTTTTACTTTTCAGCAATGGTGTTTTTATACAGGTGTTAAGACTATTGCAAATTCTATCAGATGTATCTTGCATCCGTTTCACTTTATAAGTTTTTAAGTAGCAATTCCCATATCCGCAGTCAAAAGCAATTCCTGTTTCATATACCTAAAGATTAAGATAATATGTCTGTTTATTTTCCATGGAATTGTTGTGGATAATGGAATCGGTTGCCCAAAGATTTACGAAGGTTAGCCCTGCAGTGTAATAATAAATTGTGTTATTACTCATGTTCTCATTTTAAGGTTAAGTTGAAACAATATGTATTATTAAATTGTTAATTATTTTGTTTTTATGTTACTGATCTTATGTAACGCTCTTATTTTTCTTACTTGTTGTAATGACTGGTATGGATCAAAATAAATAAATAAATAAATAAATAATAATAATAATAATAATAATAATAATAATAATAATAATAAACCGGGCATCTGCGATAGCCCAATTGGTAGAGGCGTCGACCATGACAGTCGAGGTTCCCGTTTCGAATCCAGGTCGCAGAATTTTTCATTATTACCTAAGTTTGGAGATTATCTCCAGTTTATTATTATTATTATTATTATTATTATTATTATTATTATTATTATTATTATTATCTGTGGGTTCATCAAAGTTTCTGATGGTTTGGATAGGAGAAATTCTCGATCTGTGAGCCAGGCACCTGCCTCCCATGGGGCTTTCAAAGTGACAACTTTGTTGTCTTTAAGACATCTTGTGACAGCTTGGCTGTCCGGGTGTCTGCGATAGCCCAATTGGTAGAGGCGTCGACCATGACAGTCGAGATTCCTGGTTCGAATCCAGATCACAGAAATTTTCCTTCCATTTCTCAATCGAAAAATTATTACCTACGCTTGGAGATTATCTCCAGTTTATAATTATTATTATTTCCTATTCGATGGTAAAATCCGGCTGCAGTGTTTCTAATGAAGTTGGGCTCAATAGGTGCAGTTTCCTCAATGATTCTTTGTCGAAGATCATCTTGTGTACTTGGCTTTGTGTTGTAGACGAGGCTTTTTAGGTGACCCCAGAGAAAGTCCAATCGCGACAAATCAGGGGGATCAGGTGGCCACTCAATTTCCCCTCTTTTTCCAATCGATCGTTCAGAAAATTGCATGTTCACAAAACGTCAAACACTTAAAGCAAAGTACGGTACTGCACCATCTTGCTTAAACCATTCATCATCTGTAACCCTCTGATTGCTGCAACAACTAACCTCGTACTTTGCAGCATTCAAATTTCCGTCGATAAAAAATGGAATATTTATTGCATTGTTCAGCACTCCAGCCCAGACGTTCAATTTTTTACGATATTGCGTATGACATACAAGCGACCAGTGGAGATTCCTGTCACACCAAAGTCTTCAATTATGTCTATTGATGTAGCCGGATAGTTCAAAAGTGGCTTTATCGAAAAAAACACTGGTGAAAATAGTGGGATCGACATCATTTCGTTTTATCATTTGTTCACAAAAATCCTTACAGCGATCAAAGTCATCATCATTCATCTCGTATATAAGATGAATTTTGTAAACTTTATTTTCTTCAAAATTCTGTTCATGTGACTGATGTCATGTATTTGAGCAGCTTTACGGGTATACTTAGGTGAGGATCTTCAGTGAACGACTGCAACATCAAACTGTTTTACCTCAGAAGGCGAGGATTTTGGTCAACCAGGAATTTCACGATGTTTGACACTTTCCGTTTCCTTGACAGTGGATCTGAAATGGGATTGTTTGGACCGCGAAAATATTCGTTATACAGGTACAGTAACCTTACTTCAGTGTACGAACTTTGACGATCGCCCCATCCTTGCATTATCAGAATATATATTTTTTCAGGTTCAGAAAGGTTGGCCATTGGGTTTGAGTAAATGTAACACAATTTTAGATTTTTTAGTTACAACATACGAAGGTTAGATGAAATTCAACTTTATAATAAAGTGATCGACGTTTCTCACATATGTGACAGTTTTAAACAAAAAAAAAATGGAATTAAACCATCAATACGCAAAACTGCAGCGTATCTGTAAAGTTTATCAAATGTGAGTTCTAAAGTTTCTACGGCAGTGGAAGTTCTTTAATAACCCGTCATAAGCTTGGGTTAATTTAGCTATCATCGAAATCGGTCATCACCCCTATTCGGAAGCTGTAGGCAGATCACTTTGATATTGTAACAGTTTAAAGTCTAATGAGAGATGGTGTTAAGATAGGTATCGGACATCATCGGTAATAAGGAAATAAATGTTCATCTCCTACACTTGCTGCATGGAAGAGGATGTGCTCTGGAGGCTCAACACCGATGAGGATGAAGAGCCGCACGCACCGAGGCGAGCTTAACTCAGTGGCAATGCGTACTCCGAAGAACTATTGCAGAATCCACACAGTGCAGAAGATAAACAGGAAAATCATGAACAGTCCAGGTCAGGTAAGTGACGAGGGTTAGATAAAGCCCAGGTAAGTTAAAAGCAGGTAAGTCGTTTAACTCAAAGTTCCGGCATTCACCTGTGGGGTGATGATGTTGAAGCACGATGAACTCGTTGGTCGAACCAGAAGAATAATACTAAGGCAGCCCCTCCGACGAGTGGTGTCGATCTGTAGCACATGTCGATCCAGACGATGCAGATCGTCACGAAGATAGCAAAGCGTGACGTTAAAAAGCCCTGGAGAGACGATAAGGCTGTCGACTACTTCACTACTTCGTTGCACAAACATATTTGAAGAGCCATATGCCCCTCTTTATGGGATACCACGTGACTCTGACGAAAATTAGCTTTTCGGATAAATTCACAAAGCACACAATTTTTATTTACTCCTACTTGTACACATCAATACTAAAACCAATGGGGTAATTCACTTTAGCAATATAGGCACCAAGAAATTCCGATGAACACTACACCAATAGACATCAACACTTGTAAGAAATGTAAGATATGCCACTCCAAAAACACACTCAACGCATTACACTCACTGCTCGGAGGTAACAGCGAAGGATGATGCTGCTTTCCGTCGCTTTCCAAATATCATAGCACCTCTGAAGAAATAAAACATATCTGGTGAGTGATAAGCACAAATTTATAGGTACTCCTTTCCTTAGCATAGGATGGGCATCGACACGTTACTCCTTCAAGATTAAGATATGGCTCCCTTGCACTTAACCAGCTGCACATGATTGCAAACTCTTATTTTACACTAAACGCCAATTACAGCAAAGGAGAGGACAGTAGGCTTCGAGGAAATATTCCTCCCAGACCGCTGACTATGTAATTGCCAAGCAACCCCGGATATACGCCTACTATGATGAGACTTCTTATCAAAGCAATGGCGTCATGCCGGAATGCTGCTTGAAACAGTCTCTCTGGTACACATTGAACAGTTACTTCCACAACGGTAATGTTAAGCAAAATATTACCGCTTAAGGTCGTGAAAATTTGTATAAAGTTCAATGTCCTACCATATGTCGGGTGTAACCTCCTCGCTTGCCAGGTTTCATTCGCCTGCGACATGCTCTCTGAATTCGCTGCTATGGCTGAAGCTAGAAGCCCGCTGAAAGCGGACCATCTCCTTTCGAGATTTTCCTCGCTCAATCTCAGCGATAACTTGTTCTAACGCTCATGAGAACAAGTCCTGCCATGGCCCGCTGGTGTCTTCATGAGAGACGGGACGCCCTTCTACGCAGTTACATGTATGCCGGTGAGAACTGCTCCCCTCGCCAGCCGCTGCTGTCATTTCGTCGGGCTTCTCCCCATAGTTGAAGGTCTCATTCGATATTTCTGCATGCGGGAAAAACTCCTTCCCAAACTCCGCTCACTGCCGTTTTCTTCTATTACGGCCTTCGTTGACGGAATCCCGATTTGTTCCTCCGTTCCAAACGATTCTCTCCGACCTTCCTTTCACGCTGCCATGACACCTTCTGTCTCATTCTCCTCTCGTCTTCACGTGGCGCTTTCGGAGTGGCTCTCCAAAACCCGCATCTTCTGGCCGCGTCATCATCTCTTTTCGGTTTCAAAGAGCGCTCCTTCTGCTGATATCCACGTGAAAATCTGGTTATATAGCCTCTTTCCACTAATCAGTGATGTGTCACTACTGGTGATAAATTTACCAATGATAGATGAAATTACAATAGACGTGGCTTTCAGTGAAAGTTATTTGAAAAATATTTCATAATACAGAATTAAAATATTGGAATAAATTAATAACAATCAAATAATCGAAAACAATCGATAACATAGGAAAAAGAATCGGTAACAATTGAGATAAGAAAAAAACAATCGATAACATTCGGATCAAGAAAAACAGTCGCTAACAATCGGAAAAATTAGATACGTTCTGATTACACCAGGGATTGGGCATTATACAAATATAAACTGTTCAATAAAATAAATAAAAGAATTTGACGAGCGGTCGATAGGAGATGTGATCGGAACAATCAAAATTGATTGAAGATGATGGAGTATCAACTAAAGAATCGAACTCTGTGATTGTTAAATTACGAATTACATGTGTGAGATAAAAATAATATACAATATAATAACATATATAATGAATAATACAAACAGAATTGAATGTAGGTTGAAAATTAATCAAACTTGAATTTCTAATTGAAATATTAAATTATTTGAATTATACAAAATAATTCCTTGGTAAAGCTTGTAATTTCAGGTTCGTGATTGGTCCTCGCTGTCCAACTCAACGGGATGCAGGAAAGATGCTGAACTTGCGTTTCCCCCCTGACTGGTGAGGTTGAATAATGAGGCCAATTAAGAACAGGTATGGACCATAGCTGCAGAGCACGGCAACCTTATTAGGTTTAGCTTCTCGTGGATAAGAGCTGGAATAATTATTAATAAAACTCATTAGCAAATAATCGACATCTCTCGATTTATGAAGGTAATAACGATGCAACGCTACCCACCAAGTGCGGCAAGCTGAACAGGGCCACGTCGACGCTACTGGCTGCAAAAGGCGTGAAGCAGGTGCGACACTGTTCCTGACTTTCCGACAAGAGCGAAGATATGTGGCTGGGTGGGGGCGATGAATCCGTTACGATATCAGCAGAAGCAGTGGTAAGGATAATTGAATTGTTAATATCCGAAGCTATCCTCGAAATGTCCTGAATCTCCACTGGCGAATCCTTTCCCTTGGTACTTCGTATGGCAGGATCCTCCGTTGCTGAATTAAAAGCACCTTGGCTATCTCCAGATTCAGTAACTAAGAGATTATAGCATTGACATATATTCGAATTATTATTAAAATCCAAGTCACGAATTACGTGTCCATAGTTCTCTAACTCTTTAGCTACGCTTTTTAAAGAACCATCATTATCATTGGCAGAGGCAGAGTTATGGGCTCAACTTGCTGTAGCTCAATGTCCACCTCCCTATATGGACCTGGAACATCCGTTTCTTGTGGAGCTTGTTCCACTTGTGCTCCTCTAGCATTGTCTAATACAGGTATATATATTCGTTATCCTCTTCCTCCCCTTCTTCCTCCGAACTCTCCGACCATTGTTCCCACATCGGTTCTGCTCTAGAACAACGAACCCCATGATTTTTACTCTGGGATAATGGCATTACAAATGGCTTAAGCCTATCGATATGGACCACCATTTCATCATGGCGCTTTCCTCCTTCAACGTGATACATCACCACTGAGAGCTTCTCTATCACGCAGAATGGGCCCAAGAATTTGGAGGCAAACTTGCGTTTTCTGCCCCCTTTATGCAAGAGACAAACTTTGCTCCGAACCAGCACCTCTCGAGCCTGTCTGCTCTTATTTAACTTCCTCAGTTTTTCTGCTCTTTTTTCCCGGTCAGCATCACCTACCTCAGGGCGTAATTTTGATAAACTTGTTATCAATTCTGAGTGGTACCGCTTCATGACCTCTTGGTCATCCCTCACACACCGTTCCAGATCAATGTCTGCCAACCACTCCTGCGGAGTCGAAGGGTCGAATCAATACAGCAGATATGCTGGAACCTCCCCAAATGTCTCATGGCCGCAAATATGCAGCATATATTCGCGAAAACCTCAGATGTGAAGTTTATTCCATGGTCACTGATTACCTGTTGCAGAATACCAAACAAAGGATGCACAGAGGCTAGCACCACGGTGACTGCAGATAGATTTGGTAATGGATCCACCTCAGTGAACCGTGACAACACATCTGTAACCTCTATGATGTAACAGCTACCTTGGGTTGACTTCTCCACTGCCCCCACAACACCCATAACTACTTTTTGAAACGGGTATTGTGCAATCACCCCTGGTTGCCATGGAGCTCTCGAAAAATTCTTTTTCGAATGCTGTGTAACGTTCCAAAACAAACGAACGTTATAGAGCCCTCCGACTACCATCTCTTCCACCGCCATTTGAAGCAATTTCGTGTAAAGTATCAATTAATTAAGTAATTTTCTTAAAGATCACATAATTCGTGGACCGTCCCCCTTCGGAAATAAAACAAATCTTCATGTATGAAGAACGCAACAATGAAACAGAGCAACAATGGAAAACGACCAACAAACATCGAGATACGAAGGCTGTGCCTGACGATGGGATGAAAAGATATGTAACAGATAGAGTAACAAATGCCGCCAAGATAGGAGCAAGTAGAAGAGGTCTGTACGACTAGACCTTCATGTCAAAGTGAAGGAAAGACTCCCTGGTACGGAGCAATGTACATCGGAGGAGAAATTATCCCACAAGGTATTAGAAACGCTAATTAAAGCAAATAAATGTCGTTAAAAGTTCAAGAAAACTTCATAGATGAGAAGTTATATACCCTGAAATTAAATAAATCGTGGATGTCCCCTGAGTGGATGCCCCCTTACCGTGGGTCAGGGGTTTGGGTGCTTCAGGGATTCTGTGAGCTATGCTGGTTGTAGCACGGCTACTTTAGGGTCACCCTTACCAGAAAGGTCATGGTTGAGAAGTGAAATGAAGAGTATCCAAACAAACATATATCTCATGATGTCGACGAATGAGAGAACTCATACTGCATCAGGTGTGGCGCAGGTTAAAGTCACCCGCGCTCGGGAGTTAGGCAGAGGCTCTCGTTCGAAAAATAATTGACAGTCTCCCGGCTGTTATCTCGGAGCAATGCCTCCGAGAAGCCCCACCAGTGCACTCGCTATGCGCTTGGAGAAACGTTCGGGGGCAGCGCATGCCTTTACCCAGGAGGAGAAACGGGTAAAGCGACAACGGGATCGAGTGCTGTCAATTGGCACTTGGAACGTATTCTCCATGACAGGAAAGGAATCAGAGTTAGTGGAGGAGGCCAAACGGTATCGACTGGATATCATAGGTATTACCTCTACGAAATGTCTGGGTTCTGGAACTGTGGACTTAGAAGGAGAGTGGAAGCTTTTCTACTCTGGTGTCGACCCTAACATGACTGCCCAGGCGGGAGTGGGGATACTCACAAGTCCCTGGCTGGCAAATTATGTTGCAGATTGGACCCCCTTAGGTGGAAGACTGTGTCTCCTGAGACTTCAGATAGGGAAACGGTCTCTCTCTCTATTTGTTGCATATGCTCCGAATGCAGTCACAGAGTACCCACTTTTTCTAGATGAAGTTGATGCTGCTCTTAGCAGGAGAGTGCAGATTCTGTCATCCTGATGGGCGACTTCAATGCACACGTAGGGGCTGATGACCAAACGTGGAAAGGCGTGATTGGGAGGAATGGTGACCCCGATTTAAATGCGAATGGGAGGTGCTTGTTGGATCTCTGTTGCAACAACGGACTTTCCATCACACAAACACCTTCTTCCAGCACAGGGATGTCCATAAGTATACCTGGTACAGGGATGCAATGGACCAGAAGTCACTGATTGATTTTGTAATTGTTTCAGCCGACTTATTCCGATCAGTGTTGAATACTCATGTGAGAAGAGGGGCAGAACTATCAACTGATCACCACCTTGTTGTCTGCACTTTGCGGTTCTCTGAATCCATGCCAACCAAGCGAAATACTAGGATCAGACAAACTTGGCGCATCAAATGGGAGGCATTGGAGGATAGAGCTGTGAGGAAGACCTTTGCAGATAACATATCTTCAAGTTTCAAAGAACTACCCAGTGATCGTGGTACTGTTGAAGAGGAGTGCAGTTGTTTAAAACTGCTGTGATTACTTCAGCTGCATTGTGCTGTGGTCGTAAGCGGCTGATTGTGGCGCAGGGCGGTGAGAACAGGACTGCATGGTGGAACGGTGAAGTCCAAGAAGCTGTGAAGGCAAAGAAGGAAGCCTATTTGCTATGGCTTGCAAATAGGTCAACTTCGAGTCGAGTGCGGTACACTGAGGCGCGAAAAGCAGCAGCAAACACAGTATCTACAGCTAAAGCGAAGGTCTGGGAGAAGTTCGCGGAGAAATTGGAGGCAGACTATGGTTCGGCAAACAAGGTGTTCTGGCAGACCGTGCGCCGCCTCTGTGGAAAGAGGTCTCTTTCATCACAAACTATTAAGAGTTCAGATGGGAGGCTTCTGAAAACGGAGGAGAGCGTATTGCATAGGTGGAAGGAATACTCTGCATCTCTTCTTAATCCGGTGACAACAACAACTGACGCATACGAGGTGCACCTTGGAGCGGAGAATACTCACGGTAGTATCACTGAAACAGAAGTCAGATGGGCGATTAAGTCCCTGAAGACTGGCAAAGCTGCAGGTGATGATGAAATCCGGTCCGAGATGTTAAAGGCCTTAAATCAGGATGGTATCCTGTGGCTGACTCGAGTGTATCAGGTTGCTTGGATATCTGGACAGCCCCTAACCAATGGCAGAAAGGAATTGTGATCCCTATCGTCAAAAAGGGAGATCAGAGAGATTGCAACAACTATCGAGGCACCTCTTTGCTCAGCATTCCTGGGAAAGTGTACGCTAAGTGTCTGGAGAAGAGAAGTCGGGAAATAGTCGACTCCAAACTGTCGAGGGAGCAGTGTGGTTTTTGACCTGGCCGAAGCACGACGGATCACATATTTGCTCTAAGGCAAATCTTTGAGGGATCCTGGGAGTATGCAAAAGAGGTCTACGCTTGCTTTGTGGACCTCGAAAAAGCATATGCAGAGTTCCTCAGGAGAAGCTCTGGCAAGTGTTGCAAGAGTATGGAGTGGATAGACAATTACTGGGTGCTATTACAAAAGCTCTGAGATGTGTGTTCGGATAAATGGCATTAAGTCAAGACCGTTCACTGTGGGTGTTGGACTCCGCCAAGGGTGCGTACTGTCGCCCCCTCTTGTTCATTATCTTTATGAGCTGGATAGACAGGGGCAGCCGAGTCGATGAGCGTGTTTGTTTGGGCGACTGCCTGGTGGAGAGTTTGCTCTTTGCTGACGACCTTGTCCTCCTTGGGTCTTCTCGCACGAACCATCAGCATACACTAGACCGGTTGCGAGCCAAATGTGAAGAAGCTGGGATGAAGATCAGTGTGGCAAAAACCGAGGTTCTGGTCCTTTCAAGACAGCCTGCTCAGTGCGCTCTCCATGTTAGAGGAGCCTCATTGAGACAGGTGGAGAAATTCAAGTAACTCGGGATTGCATTCAGAAGTGATGGACGGCAGGAGAAAGAATTGGATGCTCGGATCGGTGCAGCAAGCTGTCAGACGTGAACTGTGGCGATCCGTGGTAACGAAACGCGACCTGGGTAACAAAGCCTAGCTCTCCGTCTTCAAATCTATCTTTGTCCCCATTCTCTCTATGGTCATGAGGCTTGGGTAATGACCGAAAGAGTGCGATCGCGGGTACAAGCGGCCGAAATGAGATTTCTGAGAGGTGTGGCAGATGTTACCCTAATTTCTGGGTTGTTTAAATCACTTCTTTAACACACATATGAGGCCTCTGCTTTAGGAACTCCTCTCGAACTTTCAGGCAAGTCCTATGCCTACCATGAGAAGGATAGAGAAGCACAAAATTCATATTCTTATTCATAAATCGAGCAGAGAAAATTCTTTATTAATATGAAGTATGGAAGATGAACCGTATTCTTTTCTCGCAATTCAAATAAGTGACTAGGTACTTACAAATAATGATGTCGAAGCCTGCTTTAGACATCTGTCCTACTGAGTAAATGTCAGGTCTCGGGGTAACCAATTCTTAATGGTTGTCGGCTCACTTGCTGAATTCCATAAGGAAACTTTATGAATGGTCGTCACTACCACACACAAGCAATAAACAAATTGTAAGGCATTATTAAATCAGTTAAAAACAACTTCTGGCTATATGCACATTTTGCGCTTAAGAAATATCTCGTTGTTTTAAGTTAATGACACCTAAATAAACAGTAGCACTTATTTAATATTTTAAGAAAGACGCAAAGTATAAGTCACACTTACAGATTCTTGTTCATGGCTCGGGGTCGCTCGCAAGCAATCGCTTGCTCTTCTTCAGAATCGTCCGTATCGCTTTGTCTCATCATTGCTTCCACTCTGCACATCAACTCCTTCTCACTGTCGCTTTCGCCAGTATCATTTCTCACAGAATAAGTTTCTCTCAAATTCTTATTATTTCTAATTACTCGACTTTCCTTCATCTCGTCAGAAACTCTTCGTTCAAAATTTTCAGTCCTTGAATTTTGTTTCTTAAACTAAGTATTAAAATCCTTGAAACTCTCTCCCTTTATTGTATTGTAAAATCGCTACCAATTTCATTCATAGAAACAATACTAAGGACACCCATTTTGTTGATATTATCTTGGCATGTGTTGTATTTGTCATGATGTTTCATCTGTACTCCACGCAGTAGGGCGCTCGGTCGCTCACATCAACAATCAACAACCATGCCAATGGTCTACAACGGCTTCCTGACATTTGGCAAAAGGTTATAAGCTTTGCTGGTGATTACATAGAAGGAATGTAAAGCAATTGTACTTGTAAGTTCATTAAAAATTGATTTATATCTATGTTGCCATTACTTAATTTACAGCCCTCGTATATGAGTTTTTCTGACAATGTTCATGAAAATAATTGCTCATATATTCCAAATGTGGTCGATATCATTGAACTTCTTAATGGGAATAACCGGGATACGATGAGGCGTTGCCAGGCTACATAACGCCGTAGTTCCAGGTCGAACGAGGTCGGGACGAAAATCTGCTGGTCCTCCTTTCTCGAGCCGTCGGTAACGCTCTTGCAGGGTTCCACTGAAATCAACGATAAAAGAAATACGTTAGCAAAGTACCGAATGAAAATGCCTAGCGAAGCTCTAAAGGATATTCGATCCTTTAGCAATGCAACTCGTCGTTGATGGGCTAAATTTAAGCAAGGGGCAATTATACAGTTAAATAAAAGTTCACTTGCAGATAATTTTATAACCACGGAATCGTCAAATGTCTTACCCTGTCTCGGGACCGATGGAGCAAAGCGCAGCTTGCTGCGAGAGATCTCTTCGCGGAGCGCGCTTGCGAAAATATGGCCGTCTGCACAGGTGGATGGCGATTCCGAAGCGAAGTCCGTGACTGTTGCGTCAGTGAGGCCGGAGGTCCTATGTGATCCTATCACGGGCGTTACTGGATCCGGATCGTCGTCATGGACTACGGAAGCATGAGACTTCGCACGGGTTGTGGGACTAGGCTCGACGATTGTGCTATTGCGGATTTGACTCTGATTCCTTTGTTGCAGATGGGCGGCGGGGGCCGGGCCGTCTCGTTGCTCGGAATCAATCAAGTGTGTGCTGTCATCTAGCCAGTCGTGAGGCGATGTCGTCCGTTTCGTCAACGTCCCTTCGCCGGGATTCACTATCCTCTCGTGGTCGAACTTAGACTCACAAAGGTCGCTACAATGTCCATTAATTTTTGGGCAGTCCGAACGAGCGCCTAAATGTCTCTTGAAAACGACAGTCGAAAATTCATTATTTCTTAACCCCTTGCCGGGATTGCAATTATTATTAGTGTCACAAATGTTTAAAGTTAAGTCACTATCATGATCACTATGAGGTTTAGGACTTGCCTTGTAATGACGAGATGAATTAATCCTCCTACGCCGGAGCCTCTGTCTTGTACTGCCGTCGCCCGAGAAACTATTTCCCGTGTTCTCGAATATCCGGGTTCGGCGTCGATCGTCTGTGGGCCGCCCTACTCGATTAGGGATCCAACTCGATCTTCTCCATCGAGAAACCTTCCACTCAATAATAGGCTTTTGCTGAGGCAGATACGAAGGTCTATCATCGCTCCTGGTTCGGTGGAGGCACATTCGTCCATTCCTGTCAGACCTCTTCTCTGCTGTCTTCTTTTCGACTGACCTCCTCTCTGTCTCTTTCCTTGGGTTTTTATTCTGTTTTTTCTCCTTCCTTCTTTGCATACTAAAGCTCTTATCCAATGGGCTTTCACTATCTTCTTTCTTGAATGTTCGGCTGTGTCTACTGCAATTCTTGGGCGGCAGGCTTCTCTGCTTCTCTTTTTTGCTTGGCGAACGGCGCTCTTCACCTTCCTTCCCTTCTTGCCCTAGTCGATTCGCCCCGATGCCTTTCTTCTTCTTCGCTCCCGTCAGCGGCTCTGACACCGGTATTTATTCATTCAATCAATGCAGTCCACCAGCTCTCAGAGCATCGAAAGTGTACACAACATCTTCTGGTCCATCGAGCCGGATATCTCAAAACAACTTGCAACTCACGGAACTCCATCCCGTTTCATCTGAGAGCAGCATGCATCATCCCCTGATCAAGGTTGAGAAACGACCCGAGGGAGACAACTAAAGAAAACATCGATCAACCATCAAACATACATCTAGCAATCTCGAGCATATATCAGTAACATCCAGCAATCATCGGTTAGAGGGGCGAGTTCCTACTATTCATTATCTATTTTTCAAACCACGTTATCCTTAGCGCCAATTTTTCCCGTTCTCTATTTTATTCTTTCATTGTTCTCGAAGTACATAATCATTCATATTAACTTACATTTTCAAAATGAACGAACGAGGCAGGAAAAAACATGCATTGAAATTATTCAAAAATTACACAGATTTCTTAATTACAAATCAGGATTTGCAAATTCAGCACATTTGCGAATTAGAAGAGCATTTAGCTCGAATACAGGGGGTGTTTGAGAAATTCAGCACCATTCAAAATGATATCGAAGCCATTTGAGACAAAAGCAATTTGGAAAATCAGTTACTTGAATTGAGTACCTTCGAAAATGATTATTTTTCAGCTGTCGCAACGGCAAAGTTATCCATCAAAAAATATAATGCTGAAACCAATTCAGGGAACAATCACTCAGTTGCTGACTCCTCCCCTAGAACGAGTTTAGTGCCTAACGAAATTTCTATCAAATTGCCCATTATACAACTGCCTAATTATTCAGGAAATATTGAAGGGCTAGAATTTAAAGACACTTTCGTCTCAATTATACATGCTAATCCCAGCTTCACAGATATTCAAAAACTACACTATCTGAGATCGTGCCTATATGGGACAGGGGCTCAAATAGTCAACTCATTGGAAATTAGTCACGCAAATTTTTCAATAGCATGGGAATTACTTTACGAATGGTATGATAATAAAAAACTTTTAGTTCATAACCATATTTATTCATTGCTTGATCTTCCAAATATAAAATCTGAAACCGCATCTGAACTGAGGAAATTATCGGATGGATTATTCAAAGAACTCCTTTGTTTAGAGCAGTGATTCCCAAAGTGGGAGAAAACCAGACCAGCCGACCATAGTTGAGTTTTCCGATGTGTTATTTTTATAAGGGGCCGTGGAAAATTTTCTGGAGCATCAGGGGGGCCCCAGCTTAAAAAGTTTAAGAGGCATTCGGTCAGCCTGTCAAGCAGTGGAGCACCCTCTTAATTTATTTGATCAGTTTGAAATTTGATGCCTCCAAGAAACGCGAATGGGAGAGTCGCGTCTTTGACAAGGAATTTCCAGATGTTGCACATGTTCTATCTTTCCTCAAAGAAAGGTGTCAATTGCTGGAAACCTTGGAAAATCAACTGAAACCAAAGAGAAATGTAAATTTTAAAGCAAAAATCAAAAAACAAAATCCAATTAATACATTTGTAGCCAGTGAGAAACAAATTCAAACCAAATCTAATTTTTGCAATGGGTTAAATCATTTTATTTTTTCATGTAAGGAATTTTTAAAATTAGATGCCAATAAAGGAATAAATGAGGTGAAGGGAAGAAAGTTGTGCCTTAATTGTTTGAAGAAGGGTCACAATCATCAGAAATGTAAATTGGGTAATTGCAAAAAATGCAATAAGAGGCATAATACGCTTTTACATTTAAGCAAACAGACAAATGAGCCCATCTTAGAGAATAATGAGCCACAAAATGAGTCGATCGAGACTATTTTGATCAATTGCAACTCAACACATCAACACATTATGCTATCCACAACTCTTATAAAATTAAAGGATAATTCTGGCAAAGAGGTGGCAGCTAGAGTTCTGTTAGATTGTGCCTCTCAAGCTAGTTTAATCACTTCTGATTTTCAAAACAAATTAAATTTAAACAAAACAAAAGTAAACATCTCAGTATTAGGTATTAATCAAAAGGTGAGCACGGTCAATTACAATACCGAAATACAATTACAGTCACGTGATAATTCCTTTAAGAGCAAGTTAACTTGTTATATAGTCAATAAAGTAACTGAAAAATACCTTCTAAACCTTTTGACATTTCAATTTTTAACATCCCTAAAAATATAAGGCTAGCTGATGAAGGTTTCCATGAATCACAAGCAATTGGTATTTTAATAGGCGCCGATTTATTCTGGGATATATTATCCTCAGAGCAAATTACTATAGGCCGGGGGCAGCCACATTTGCAAACCACAGCCTTTGGATGGATAATCGCCGGTCCATTTACATGCAGTATGGTGGATTCCAAGGCAAACACGTGCAATTTAATTCAAACGCACGACATTCAAGAACAATTAAAATTGTTCTGGGAGTGAGAGGAGATTACTCTCAAAAAGCCGTCAATTTTAAGTGACACATAATGTGAAGATCTGTTCACAGAAACAACAATTAAAAGCGATGATGGTAGATATATTGTAACCATTCCATTCAAAGCACCTGTATCAGATTTAGGCGAATCTTTACAAATTGCGGAAAATCGTATTTTTGCGCTAGAAAGAAAATTAGAAAGATTTCTAGTGTTAAAGACGCAATATAACAAATTTATGGAAGAATACCAGTCCTTGGGATAGATGACCAAACTTGATGACCCTTTCAATGAAGTAGAAAATGCATATTATTTACCTCATCACGGCGTTATAAAAGATAACAGCCTAACCACAAAGTTGCGAGTAGTGTTTGACAGGTCCTGTAAAACTAGTAATGGAACCTCGTTAAATGATATTCAACACATTTGGTCCAACTATCCAGCAGGAGTTATTTAACATTTTAGTTCACTTCCGAACACTTAAATATGTTTTGTCTGCTGATATCGAAAAAATGTACCACCAGGTGCTGATCAATCCACAACAATGCAACTGTCAGCAGCGATTAATATCGAGAGCTAGCACTGAAGACGAATTGAGTCACTTTGTGCTTAACACGGTTACCTATGGGCAAGCATGCGCTCCTTTCCTGGCTATTCGAGCTTTGCATCAATGTGCCCACGAGCACAAAGATATTCATCCTAGAGCAACTAGAATTATTCTAGAAGATTTTTATGTGGACGATTTACTAACTGGAGCTGGATCCCTGGATGAGTGTAAGCAATTGCGCACGGAAATAACACACATTCTTGCTTCATGTGGATTTAATTTAAGAAAATGGGTATCCAATAGCAAAGACTTGCAAAATGAATTCACTTTATCAAGCAAGCAGGACCCTGAAGTGTTATGCATTGGTAAGCAAGAACCCATCAGAACTTTAGGTTTAATTTGGTCCCCCAGGTCAGATAATCTCAGTTATGAAACTCAGTCATTTCTGAACAAAGTAGATAAAACAAATCGTGAAATGTTATCTATGATATCAAAAATATTCGATCCATTGGGCATGATCGGGCCATGCACAATTCTGGCAAAGGTCCTTATTCAACAACTTTGGACTGAGAATTGGGTTGGGATGATCCAGTGCCTGATCGAATTTTAGTGAAGTGGAATTCGCCCAAAATTGAATTAATACATTTAAATCAATTAAGCATACCACGTTATGTCAATTACTCTTCTATCGATTCTGTCGAGCTACATGCATTTTTAGACAGCTCCGAAAGTGCATATGGAGCTTGTGTTTATTTGAGAGTAAATTCAAACAATCAGGTATCAGCTCACCTGTTTTATGCCAAGTCCAGGATAGCTCCCATCAAAACACAAACCATTCCCCGATTAGAAGTATGCGGGGCTTTAATCGCAGTGAAACTAGTAGAAAAGGTTCAACAATCACTGAATCACACAATAAGCAAAACCTACACTGGTCAGATTCAAATATAGTTTTAAGTTGGATTCGCATGTCACCACACACTTTAAATACCTTTGTCTCTCACAGAGTTGAAGAAATAGAACGACTCACAAAACCTGATACATGGAGATACGTTAATACAAAAGAGAACCCTTCTGATTTGATTTTGAGAGGAATTTCTCCTACACAATTGAACACTTCTATTCGGTGGCACGGCCCTCATTGGCTGTCTTTACCAGAGGAAAACTGGCTGATTCCTTTTGATCATACAGCATTAAGTGAAATCCCAGAGACAAAGCTCCTGAAATCATTAGCAGTTGTTCAACGGAATCGAGAGACTTTCCCGTTCTTCTACACTATGTCCTTTATAAAGCTTCAATGAGTACTTGCTTGGTGCTTAAGATTTTGCAGCAATTGCAAGGTAAAACATGAATTAAGAAAGACAGGAACTTTAAGAATTGAAGAACTGGATCAAGCAACAAAACGACTGATCAAACTTTCACAAAGGGAATCATTCCCAAATTTATGTAAGAGTCTCACTGTCGAATCGAACACTACCATTAGCAAAAACCTCAGTCAACTATCACCTTTTGTTGACTCAGATGGTTTATTAAGAGTAAGTGGCAAACTGAAAAATTCCAGTTTTAGTTTTGACAAAAAATTCCCCTACTTGATTTCAGGTAAACATATTCTTGCCAAAATTCTTATGGTGTATGGACACAGTCACCTTTTGCATGCTGACCCTCAACAGACTCTAAGCTCCATAAGGGAAAGATTTTGGCCCACAGCAGGGAGATGCTTGGCAAGATCAGTTGTACGTAAAGTGTTTCAAAATTCGTACCAAGGGTATCGATCAATTAATGGGCGATCTACCATCCAAAAGAGTAACCGCCATTCATCCATTTCATACAGTAGGCATCGATTTTGCTGGGACATTCAGTATTAAAATTAACAACAGTCATGGCAGCAGGACATTCAAATGTTACATATGTCTATTTCATTTGTTTCACGTACATTTGGAACCAGTGACTGAGTTGACCACCAGTGGTTTCATGGCCACATTTGTTGGTGCTGCCACTGAAATTAAAAAATTATTTCAATTATTGGGGAAGGATTTGTCATCACACATGGCTAACGATCAAATCGAATGGAGTTTCATTCCACCAAACAGTCCCTACATGGGGGGTATATGGGAAGCAGGAATTAAAGCTACAAAATCACACACAAAACGAGTACTCACCAATACATTAGTCACCTTTGAGGATTTTCTTACACTATTAATCCAAATTGAATCCGTCTTAAACTGTGGACCTTTACATCCTCTAAGCTCCTCACCTAATGATCTCTCTGCTCTTACTCCTGCCCATTTCTTGTTTGGTCAGACCATCACCTCACACCAGAACCCTATCTAAGAGACAGCATCAAATCGATTGTCTCGATTTCAACACCTGCAACAGATGCATCAGCACTTTTGGAGGAGATGGTCCAAGGACTACATCAGCAAATTGCAACATCGCACCAAATGGAAAGAACGAAAACCAAATATCGCAATTGGAAGCTTAGTTCTTGTCAAAGACGACAACCTACCTCCATGGAAGTGGAGGCTCAGCCGCATCATCGATACACATCCAGGTAATGATGGTGTGGTGAGAGTAGTTACTCTAAAGGTGCAAAATGGAACTCTGAAATGAGCAGTTTCACGCATCTGTGTGCTTCCCATTGTCTAACTGTCTCAAGACTTCTGAACAATTTTATTAACTTGAACTAAGAGCCAACGCCTCCACCTACAGATGTAAGACCCTCCTTTCCATTTGTGCATATCACATCATTCATTGTACCTTCTGTTTATCTTATTTCACGGCGATATTCATTCATTTTATACTACAATTCAACACTCTTTTTATTTTACATCATATTCAAATATTTTATGATTCATATATTATTCATGTTGTTTATTGTTCAGCAATTATTTTTCAACTATTTCATACTCATTGATATCTTATATATTCATTGTTTCATATTAAGACTTCGTCTTAAGGCGGGGAGAATGTTTGTGCATTTTTGTTTTATTTTTAAACCTTGAAATATTCATCTCCCTTCAAAACTTTCTCCCAGTGAAATTTGACACTCCCCTGTTTCCAACACCCCCACTGAGTTTCAGAAGGGAGAGAGCGAAGGGGAAGTGGACAGTGCTCTTCTGGACATGTGAGAGAGAGAACGCTCAAAACAGAGTGCTCTCCACAACCACCCATGTATATACACGAATATTTAAATTAAAACTTATTTTGTTTTCAATCCGGTATTTATTAATTCAATCAATACAGTCTACCAACTCTCAGAGCATCGAAAGTGTACACACAACAGTGTCTTTGGCCCAGAGCCCAGATCTCAACCCTATAGAGAATATTTGGGCATATACAGAGGTTGAGTCAAAAGTAGTGGCCGACTCGGGAGGGGGGGTTAGAGTTTGACGAATTCTGGGTGAAGACCATTTACCACAAGGGTATATCGCAGTTTATTAAGAGAAAAGAGTGGGAAGAAACACCAGTACGATTTTGAATGCCATAAACATTGTGCCACTTGCGACAGCCAGTGTAAAAATATGGCAGAAAAATTAGTGATATGCGGGCTCCTTCGTCGCTATTGGAAAACGGGACCAGTGTGCGAGCAGTAACTGCCGAAATTTGCAGGATGGAAGGTCAAGGTGTGACCAATGAATGGACAGCACAACGGTGATTCTCCCACTTTTCGTCTGGAGACATGGGCCTGGAAGATGCATGTCTCCAGACGTCGGTGGACCCAAAGAAGTGGATGATGCAGCCCTACGGCAGCAAGTGGAAGCCAACCCAGGCAGCACCACCCGTGGACTAGTGGCGGACATTAAAATTTCACAATCGAGTGTGGTTCGACATCTGCACGCTATGGGAAAGGTCAACAGGAGCTGCCGAGTTGTGCCCCACGAGCTGACGTCTGCGCAACCACAACAACAGGTGAAGGTGTGCCGTCAACTGCTGGAAAAAAAATCGAGGTTCTGCCACATCCAGCATACAGCCCCGACCTGGCACCTTCTGACTGCCATCTCTTCTGGTCTACGCCGCACTTCCTGCGTGGATGGTGCTTCTCCAATGTCAGTGAAGTTGAAAACGCCATGCGTGAGTTTTTTGCCCAGAAACTGGAGGAGTGGTTTTGCGAGGGCCTCTGCCAACTGGCTGATCGTTGGATGAAGACCATCAAGCATGAAGAATTCTACTTTGAAGATTAGCAATGAGTGGTTCCTGTCTGGTGCCCATTACTTTTGATCGGCCATTAGTTTTGACTTAACCTCTGTAAATAATATCAGGAACAATCCATAAACCTCCAGAAGGTAGGACAAAATTTCAGATCATCCCCTGCAGAGTGAATAAAAATGCACGGTTACGAAAATAGAGGGTTGAAAAAAACTTTAGTAACCCTAAAAAAAACACGAGGGTAGGACAAAACCCCCATGGGAAAATTACGAATGTATAGAATCCCCTCATTGAGAGTACAAGAGAGAACATAGTTCCCATAACCAAACTCCCAAGTTAAAGTACAAAGTAGAAATGTAAATTTAAACAGAGTTTTATCGAGTTACAGGGAAATTTTTTAAATTTCCTTCCTTACCATTCGCGAGTGAAAAGAAATATAAAGGCGCCACAGTAGCTCTACTATGGCTGCCATGAGTGGTACAGAAACGTGCTTTGGTGAAGGAATAGATATCGTTGATTCAAGAGGAATGAACGTAATTTTTTAGACAATTTTCTTTGCAAAAATTTTTGACTAGGAAGGAGGAGAGGGTAGAAGATGTTTTGTAGAAGGAAAGGTGGTGGTGGATGCGAAACAAATCATTACACGTTGTATTGTTCATTGCACTAAACGAAAGCATGAAGCTATTTTCTCTGTCTACAAACATCCATGATCCAGTCTGTCATCATCTCCACATGAAATTAACATTGTTGGTGAGGCTACAGCAAACAGAAGGATTTTCATGTGTTTATGCACATGCAAAGCTGGAAATTCCGGAAAATGCAAGCATATAATTAGAACTTTTTTGGTTAAAGTCCAGAGTAGCCTCCCCTAATTTTCTCGGACGACATCGATCAGCCCCGTCGCGTTTATGCTCTGAATTTATCATTGCATTTTCTCCCCCACCCCGCCCCCACCCGGGCTTAAGACACGGGATTGAAAAGGGCTGTGAACATTAGCCGACCGGAGGGCAATGCACGTGGAGTGACTGCAGTAGTCCCCGCGATCTTCAATGATCCAACTATTAGTAAAATTTAAAAGTTGATTAAATTAAAAGGCCCCCTTTTTCTCGGCCTTGAAGTTATTACTATTTCACCTCTAGTTAATAAGTAAATGATTCGCCTTCTTTTAGAACTTATAAGAAAACCACGCGAGAAAACGCGAGGTAAAAGTCCCGTGACAGTGACGAGCAGCAAGGCCGACATTAATGAACAATCATAGAGCAATATGGCTGCCCATCAATTAACATACACCGTCACGGAACTTTCGTGATTTTTTTCCGCATAAATTTCTTAAAATACAATTTCTATAATATGATAAATCATTTAATTATTAATAAAATATGTTACAGTAATAAATTAGAGCATAAACGCGACGGGGCTGATCGATGTCAGCCAAGAAAATTAGGGGAAGCTACTATGGACTTTTACCTCGCGTTTTCTCACATGGTTTTCTTATAAGTTCTAAAAGAAGGCGAATCATTTACTTATTAACTAGAGGTGAAACAGTAATAAATTTAAGGCCGAGAAAAAGCGGGCCTTTAAATTTGATCAACTTTTAAATTTTACTAATAGTTGGATCATTGAAGATCGCGGGGGACTACTGCAATCACTCTGTGTGCATTGCCCTCCGGTCGGCTAACGTTCACAGCCCTTTTCATTCCCACGTCTTAAGCCCCGGCGGGGGCGGAGTAGGGGAGAAAATGCATTCACACCCGAGAAGAAACATGCAACATAGAGAATTCCAGGTAAAAAGAAATCATCTTTTAAAATGCAAGGGGCAGAGGTAAGTGTACATTGGTTCTTGCTTCACAAACTTTAAAACACGCAGCCACACTCTCCTGCGTGTTATATCTGTCGGTAAACGATGAAGGGATATGGCAGTGCTTCGTTTTTTATTGTTTTTTTTACATTGTGGCCTGCTACAGTATCTGTTGGAAATAGTTATTTTTCTTCGTTCTTCCTAAACTCGCACCTACAGAACTTAGTTCTTCATCCACCTTATGTTGCACAAAATAATTCACTGACTCTCTTTTGAAATGAATTGTTTTAATTTGTTTGGTTTCTGAACGGTACACAAAATAAATAAATAATAAGATAGCACTCCAAGTCTATCTTTACACCATTTAATCGCAGGTGCACAAAAAATAATTTCGCGAAAAGTACAGCTTGCCTTACATCAACGATTACGCCAGCTTACACGCATGTTGCTTTCCACAATCATATACCACTCATGCTGGTTTCGCCGCGGAACACCAGAGGGCAGCTCTATATCTTTCACTCGCGAATAATTAGATGCATTAAAATAATTGCATATTAAAAATGATATGATAATTAAAGATATACATTGGGATATTGTCCTCTTTCGCACTCTTTAAGTATTTTTAAGGGTTATCCAATTGAGGCTAAATGCTAAAAGTATACATACAGCAAATGGCATCATGGTATTAAATACATGTATGAAATAATAAATTCTCTAAGTAGCTATAAATAGAAAATATGTGGCTATTATTAACCATTACAAAAAATGAAATATCTTACTCTTTTATAGAATTATAAACATTCTAATTTTTTCAGCCTATAGAAAATATTTTTTTCTCTTTTTTATGTACAAATACTTATAAGAAAAAGTCACTTTCTTGAAATTCATGTAGGGTAGATTACCAGTGCACCAGTAGTTAACAATTCATGATTTAAAGGGCTTTTAATAAATTAACAAGGCAGGAAAAGGGACTGGTGTTGTCACCTTGAATTAAACAACATATTAGGCTTCCCAGAGCAGCAAAAAACTAGGAACTTTGCTCCCTATTATGGCCGCAAACACAATGTTGATTGTTCAATGTTTTACCTTTTTGTGTGATCAGTGGACAATATTTCTAGTAGTAACTAAATTTTAGATGACCAACGTTTTAACTATTATAATCCACCGTCAACTACTAGAACCCAGGTATGTAGTGTCACTATTAATTGACATAACCTGTCAATTACTGATAATTTCTGTGTTTGAAAAAAACGAACAAAAATAAACTAATGTGATACAGAATGTAGGGTAATAATATAGGAAGCATGGTTTTAAGTGTAACTTCTTAATTTCCAGTAATATTCAGTAATTATAGGAACTTGACTGTCAATTTCTAGATCACCCACTTTGGCATAAATCTTCTAGGCCTTATTCTTTTTGTTGGTCCTGAATCTTGTCACAGAGATGATCAACAGATAGCCCAGCACAAGTTATCTTCTAAGAAGAAAACTACTACTGGTATTCTGTTTACTGTGATAAGAAGTAGCATAGGATGAATTGGATGAATTTTACAAGTAGGAGAACAATCATCAAAAATCAAGTTTTCCTACGAACAATTTGTTGGTGAAGATCTGATGACATTGCATTACTGGAAAACACCTTCATTTTCTATGGTCCTTACACTCTACATGGGAGTGGACTGATTTTATTTAATATTTCAACGAAAAAAAAAGATAAATGATCTGTATGAAGATGTTAAGTTTTAAAAAGCACAATTTTAGTTAATTTTAAATACTT
>JAHWFO010111610.1:0-16914 GCA_023313115.1 Rhysida immarginata | reverse complement strand
AAAAAATTTAATAACTTAATAGCTTTTAAAGATATAATAATTGTTTATCATATTATAGAAATTGTATTTTAAGAAATTTATGCGGAAAAAAATCACGAAAGTCCCGTGACGGTGTATGTTAATTGATGGGCAGCCATATTGCTCTATGATTGTTTATTAATGTCGGCCTTGCTGCCCATCACTGTCACGGGACTTTCGTGATTTTTTTCCGCATAAATTTCTTATGATCTGTATGGAGATGTTAAGTTTTAAAAAGCACAATTTTAGTTAATTTTAAATACTTTACTCATTTTTAAAAATGCTTGATTTCATCAGCTACTTTTGAATGTCGTCAATTTTTTTGTAAAAATATATAATAAAAATGTGTAATTAAAATATTGTCAATTACTGGTGAGACTGCCTGTCAACTTCTGGTGCATTAACTGTCAACTACTGGTGATTCATGCATTAGTTAAGAAAAAATTTAATAACTTAATAGCTTTTAAAGATATAATAATTGTTTAGAGATTGACACATTCTGCATTATATTTACAATTTAATGGTATAACTAGAAAAGTTTCAAAATGCAATTTGATCTACATCCACAATTTCGTTTCAAGGTAATGTCTTAAACTGTCAATTACTGGTACATCTACCCTATTCATTTTAAACTTTTTTAAAATTATGTCTATCTAAGGACCATATATGCATGTAATTGTTCAAAGAGTGCTTTGAATACTCCTGTAAACTATACCTATTCAATATATATTTCATCTCCATAAAAGAAAAAAAGTTTTGAATAATTTGTGGGGACCATAATGTTCTGGAATAATCTTCATAAAGAACCCACACTTAAAAATTAAGGATTTTGGACTTAATTATTCTTCCCAAAGAGTAACACACGACTTAACTCAAAATGATTATTGATTAAGCCCCAGCAACAACCAAGTAAAATAACTTTTGTTAGCAGGAATGATCATTAATTTACTCATACCATTTCGTAACCTAACGGTTTAATTTTTTAATTCCGTCTGAAAAAAATCACTAATTGAACCCCTTTTAAAAGTAACTAGTTTAAAAAAGCTATATGCGTTGTGTTTGTATTTATTATTATTATTAAGTGCTGCACTGATTGATTTTGTAACTGTGTCAGCTGACTTATTCCGATCAGTGTTAGATATTCATGTGATGAGAGGGGCAGAACTATCTGTGAGGAGAGGGTCCAAACAGAATAGGCACATCAAATGGGAGGCATTAGAGGATAGAGCTGTGAGGAAGACCTTTGCAGATAACTTATCTTCAAGTTTCATAGAACTACCATGATCGTGGTACTGTTGAAGAGGAGAGGCAGTTGTTTAAAACTGTTGTGATAACGTCGGCTGCATTTTGCTGTGGTCATAAGTGGCTGAATGTGGCGCTGGGTGGTGAGAAAAAGACTGGATGATGGAATGGTGAAGCCCAAGAAGCTATGGCAAAGAAGGAAGCATATTTGCTATGGCTTGCAAATAAGTCACCTTCGAGTCGAGTGCAGTACAATGAGGCGCGAAAATTAGCAGCAAAGACAGTATCAACAGCTAATTCCAAGGCCTGGGAGAAGCTTGGAAGAAATTGGAGGCAGACTATGGTTCGGCAAACAAGGTATTCTGGCAGATCGTGCGCCACCTCCGCGTAAAGTAGTCTCTTTCGTCACAAACCATTAGCAGTTCAAATGAGAGTCTTCTGAAAACGGAGGAGAGTGTATTGCATAGATGAAAGGAATTCTTTGCTTCTCTTCTTAATCTGGTGACAGCAACAACTGAGGAACATGAGATGCACCTTGGAGTGGAGAAGAGTCACGGTAGTATCACTGAAGCAAAAGTCAAATGGGCAATTTAGTCTCTGAAGACTGGCAAAGCTGCAGGTGAGGATGAAATCCACTCTGAGATGTTAAAGGCCTTAAATCAGGATGGTATCCTGTGTTAGTTTGCTTGGATATCTGGTCAGGCCCCTAAGCCATGGCAGACAAGAATTGTGATCCCTATCTTCAAAAAGGGAGATCAGAGAGATTGCAACAACTATCAAGGCATCTCTTTGTTCAGCATTCCTGGGAAGGTGTACGCTAAGTGTTTGGAGAAAAGAAGTCGGGAAATAGTCAACTCCAAACAGTCAGGAATGCAGTGTGTTTTCCTACCTGGCTGAAGCACAATGGATCACATCTTTGCTCTAAGGCAAATCTTAGAAAAATCCTGGGAGTATGCAAATCATGTCTACGCTTGCTTTGTGGACCTTGAAAAAGCATATGATAGTGTTCCTCAGGAGAAGCTCTGGCAAGTGTTACAAGAGTATGGAGTGGATGGGCAATTACTGGTTGCTATCATGTCTCTGTACGAAAGCTCTGAGATGTGTATCCGGATAAATGGCATTAAGTCAAGACCATTCACCATGGGTGTTGGATTCTGCCAAGGGTGCTTACTGTCTCCCCCCTTTTTCATTGTCTTCATGGACTGGATAGACAAGGGCAGCCGAGGCAATCAGCGTGTTTGTGTAGGCAACTGCTTGGTGGAGAGGTTGCTCTTTGCTGACCACCTTGTCCTCCTTGGGTCTTCTCGCACAACCTTCAGCATGCACTAGGCCAGTTTCAGTCAAATGTGAAGAGGCTGGGATGAAGATCTGTGTGGCTAAGATTGAGGTTCTGGTCCTTTCCAGACAGCTTTCTCAGTGCACTCTCCATGTTAAGGAGCCTTATTGAGACAGGTGGAGAAGTTCAAGTATCTCGGGATTGCATTCACGAGTGATGTCCAACAGGATATAGAATTGGATACTCGGAACAGAGCAGCAAGCAGTGTCAGACGTGAACTGTGGCGAGCAGTGGTAACAAAACGTGAGCTGGGAAACAAAGCCAAGCTCTCTGTTTCAAATTTATTTTTGTTCCCATTCTCACCTATGGTATTATGTCTTGGGTAATGACCAAAAGAGTGCGATCGCGGGTACAAACAGCCGAAATGAGATTTCTGAGAGGTGTGCATATGTTACCTTACTAGATAGAATGCACAGCAGCACAATAAGGGAGTCAATAAGTGTTGAGCCGGTACTTCTCCGCATTGACAGATTTCAGTTGCACTGGTATGGCCAGGTGATATGGATGCCATAAACTCGTCTTCCTAGGCAGTTATTTTCTCAGCTGGTGGGGAAGAGACTGAGGGGTCGGCCTAGAACTAGGTGGCTATACTCATGGAAAATCTGGATTCGAGTCGTTTGTGTATTACCAAGGAGTACATGCTCCTGATGGCGGAAGATGGTGATCACTGGAGATCCGGCAACACTAACGAATAATCGGGGTTGAAAAGTATTAGGTGCCACAATAACCCAATTTAATAACCAACATTAAACTTTCATAACCTAAAGTTGTTTCGTTCAGAAACTGAACTTCTAATTATTATTTTTTAAAATTCAATGATAATTTTAATACTAGAAGAGTGCTTTTCCTTTAAAGAATCAATGACACAATGATGTATTTAAACAAATTTTATTTGAGGAGAAATGTAAAGCTCATGGCAATTAAAACCATTCTAAATTTAATTTTTAATTTACAATGCCATTAAAAGAAGAGCAAAAAAAGAAAAAACTGTAGACACATAGCAAATAAACTTTAATTATTAAAAGGGGACTTTATAAAATAAATAAATAAATAAATAAATAAATATTATTAATCAATACTTTCCCATCCTTTTGGCAGTAATCATTAGTTATAAAAGGGCTTCAATTACAGTAAACAACCATGGAAAAATTATGTTTTACAAGTTGGCTTAAGAGAAAACAGTTTAAAAAGTATAATAAGCTGTCAGTCAGGAAACAATTGTCAAAGAAAGTTCAAAATCGTTAGACAAAAATATGTCTTTGAGTTCAAGTGCTTAAGAAAAAAATCAACACATATTCCTAGCATTTTTAAGCATACAGGGTGTTGCAAATATATACAAGGCAGTACTGCTGGGTAGCCTATCTGCTCGTACATTGTTACATCATCATATTTTGATCACTGTTAATTATATTTCTACCAATAATAAGCCTTAAATTCGGTCAACTTATGATGTAACAATGTATGAAGTTTCAGTTGTTTAGCTTTCTTTCTTGCAATCGAGGGGATAGGGTACCCAGCATTACTGCCGTGTACATATTTGCAACACCCAATACAAAATATCAGATTTTAACAAATGTAAAATCTTACAAGAATATCACTTCCTGTACTGCATCTTACAATTTGCACAGTGTTGAGAAACAGAGATTTTATAATCAAAACTTGTGTAATTTGTATTTGCATGAAACTAATGAATGTTTAGTTATAATTTATTGAAGATGTTTTTATTTTTAATTTATTTAAAACCTTTGTTGCTTTCCCCTTTTTGATTGACTGCATGCTCCATTGTTGCTTAGAAACTATATTGTTGGTGTTCTGCCTGCAGAGAATGTACAGGGTGCATAAGGTTTTTGAGAACAGATTCATGTCAAGAAAGAAAACAGATATAAGTTGAGATAATAACTTTATTATCAAAACATATCATGAGCATACATAAAGAAACCTTCTTGTTATATGGCTATTCAATGAATCCACCTTCAGCTTCTATAACTGCTTCAATGCAAGTTCGAAACCGTCAACATGTGTGAATCAAATGGTCATGGTTCATACTGGTCATTACTCGAACAATGGCAGCTTTCAATTCATCTTTGGTGTTATGGGGGTGTTCATCTCCACAATGCTCCATACGTAGTAGTCCAACGGATTCAGGTCAGGGGAGTTAGGATGCCAAAGATTAGGGGTTACGTGATCATGGAAGTTGTTGGCCTTCCATTCCTGTGTCATGCGAGACTTGTGTACTGGGGCAGAGTCTTGCTGAAACATGTAAGGCTTTCCGCTGCATATCGTGTCTATCCAAATCCTAACAGTTGTTTCAAGGGTCCCAACGTAATTAACATTAAGGCCTTGGGGAAAGAAGTGTGCAGGCATCACATGTCCTCCAATGCTGACATCCCCTAAAACCATGACTGTTGCAGGAAATTTCGTGTGCATGACTCGTGGCACTTCCAAAGGGTCTGCACATAACCATCTGTCATTTCTTCTGTTCACCTTCTGATCCTGGACAAAGTTTTTTTCATCAGAGAAAATATACAGCAAATCAGCTTCACATGGATGTTTCAGCTTGTTTAAGAGCCTTTTCGATCTGACTAGGTGGTTTTTCCATGTTTTGTCTGACATAAAATGGCGAGTGATATCTGATGTTTTCATGGACAACATTTCTGATTGTTCCTTCCGACACTTTGAGATCTTTGGCAAGTGTTCTGGGATTGTTATCGGCAGCCTGCTGCACTTCCTGAATAAATTCAGGTATTCTGATGATGTCAGAGCGTGAGGTATGCTTTTTACGCTTTGCTACTGGTGCAACACTGCCACCTTCAGTCTCCAACTCCTTTTGCACTTTGTGGATGAATGATCTTGCAACCTTTAGAAACCGTGATATCTCTAAATTGCTGTGCTCTGCCTTTATTGTCACGATTACTGCATATCTCTTCATGATTTGTGTTACTTGATGGTCCGCCATTTTGCTTTCCGGAAATGGAAAGGACATACAATTTACTATAGTGCAGCAGTAGCCAAATGAAGTGGTATCCTCAAATACCTTATGCACCCTGGAGATGTATTTTAAGTGGCTTAGCTTAATAAAACTAAGTTACAAGTGTTCTAATTTTCTTCTTTTGGGTGATTTTTAATGATTTAGATAAATATAACATGGCAGCAGATCGTGGTTTACCTTGAAGAAAGAAAATCTGAATTAATTTACTTGATGAAGTCAAAAGAAGAATTCCAAAGTGGGCCTACTTGGAGCTTTTAAGAAGAAGACTACATTATTTGAAGAGCTACTAAGAAGATATGGAGATTGAAAAATTCACAATTGTGAAACTTAAGAACACTGAAAATTGGCAGAAATGGGAATTCATCATGAGGAACCTGCTAGATAGTGAGGACTGCTTAGAAGTTGCAGATGGTAAGAAACCTAAGCCTATTCAAGAGCAAGGGGATTCCCAATTTGAGATAAAGTTGAGAGAGTGAGAAAAGACTAATAGAGTAGCTAGAAGGTTAATAATAACACCTTTAGAAGATAAACCACTAAATTCGATGATGACCTGTACCACCTCATGTGAAATGTGGAAAAAGCTTCATGAAGTTTATGATTTATAAAGTGAAGAAAACTTAAGTTTTGTCCAGACTGAATTTTTCTCTTATCAATGGAAAGAATGGTCTGATATAGCTGCACATATTGCAGGAGTAGAAAGTTAACTGCAAAATCGAATGTACTAGGACATAAAATAGAAGAAAGCATGTTAATTACACAAATTTTAACAAGTTTACCAGCAAAATATAATTATTTTCATTCAGCATGAGACTCTGTAGAAGCAAGTGGTACTTATGAATGAGAGTGACTTACTTAACTTCAGGCCTGAATGTTAAAGATTGAATGAAAAATGCAAAAGATGAGCATGACGATGAAATAGTGGCTTTCAAAGCAAAGGGAAAAACATATGATACTTTGAGAAGTTACCATAGTAGGACTAACCAGCAAACAGAAATCTAAAAGAAGTGATTTGTTTTACTTGCAATAAGAAGGGACACTTTAAGAAAGACTGTAATGCCAAACCTTTCTGTTATGACTGCAGAAAACCTGGCCATACATCTCAAGAATATAGAGTGCCAAAGGGATCAAATGAGAAGAAGCAAGATAATTATATGAAAAGAATAAGTGAAACATCTGAAACAGTTGCTTTTGTGTGTCATGGTGAACTTTTGAAACTTAAATCTGATAAATCAGATTCGTGGCTGATTGATACTGGTGGTAATGAGCACATTTCAAAGGACAACAGCTTTTCATCTTACACCCCCTTCAATAAAAGTGTGTTTGTGGAAATTGGTGATGGAAAGAAACTTAAAGTGCTAGGTCATGGCATGATAACAGGCAAAATGGATAATGGTGAAAAATGTATTAATTGAACATTTATTTATTTATTTATTTATTTATTTATTTATTTATTTATTGATGAGAATACCCATTTACAAAAGAATAATTAAATATAATCAAATATATTAAATACAAAACAAAAATAAAGAAAGATGAAAAAATAATGATATAAATAAAGCCATGAAATCACTAACAAAATAAATTTAAAAAACAATCAATTATTTAATATAATTAATATAATATATAATATAATAATAATTAATTATCAGTAGAAGTGAAGAGATTAATTTGTTTGAGTTTTTGTCTGTTGTCATGAAAAATATCAAAATTAGCCAAATAGGAATTAGCACTCCTGAGGAGGCATCTAATTGGTGAGTTATAGAAATAATTATTGGTGGACACTGATTTCTTAATCAGAAAGGGCACTGTATTCCTAGTAATATAGTTAGACAGATATACACTGAGTTAGCAAAACTCATGGGATAGCAAACACATTGATTGATGGGCATGGCTCACGAATTCACAGGGGTAACGGATTCTGGGAATGGACCATTAGATGTTGTGGGAAGAGCTTGTATAAGTGATTAATCAGAAATGGCACGTTGTCGCGAGTTGACATCTTTTGAACGGGGTATGATAGTAGGTGCCCGACACATGGGAAGTTCCATTTCGGCAGTGGTGCAGGAATTTGGCTTTCCCTGCTCAACTGTCTCCAGGGTGTATCGGGAATGGCTGGATAAAGGCATCGCAGTCCACAACAGGCACCATACGGGGCGTCCAGCTGCCCTGAATGATCGTGACCGTCGACACCTGAGAAAAATGATTCAGAGAGACAGGAGCGCAACAGTGCAACAAATCACAGACCAGTTCAATACTGGCCACACTAGAAATGTCTCTCAGTGGACAATCCGTCGGAATCTGCATGCCCTCGGGTTTGGCAGCCGTCGCCCGACACGGGTGCCAATGCATACCCAGCGTCATCGGACACTCCGGCGTGCATTTGCCACCAACCATCTTGACTGGACTCTGCAACAGTGGCGTGGCGTCATATGGTCAGATGAGTCACGATATCAACTGTACCATGCTGATGGGAGGCACCGTGTGTGGTGCAGACCTCACGAAACGATGGATCCCGCATGTCAACAGGTGGTGGTGCAGGGTGGTGGGGCGTCAGTGATGGTCTGGGGTGCATTTTCCTGGTTTGGAATGGGCCCTCTGGTTATCCTGGACCAAACGTTGAATGGTCCACGGTATCGTCAACTCATCGGAGACCTTCTGCACCCGTTTTTGACATTTCAACACCCTGACGACGTAGCAGTCTTTCAAGATGACAATGCTCCACCACATCGCTCCAATGTCGTCCGCGAATGGTTCGAGGAGCATGCAGGAGAGGTCCAACGACTGAGCTGGCCAGCCCGGAGCCCTGACATGAATCCCATCGAGCATATCTGATGTCAACTATCTTCCGCCCACGAACGGGCAGCAACTATCTTCGGCTCTGCAGACTATCTGGTGTCAACTGCCTCCAGAAGTGTACCAGAGACTTGCAGACTCACTACCACGCCGTATTGCTGCACTCCACAGGGCCAGAGGTGGCCCGACCAGATATTAAGTAAATATCCCATGAGTTTTGCTAACTCAGTGTATATAGACATATTTAATTAGAAAATCAATGTTTTATTCCTTAATAAAACAAATACAAAATATAAGGCAATTCTCCTATGGAGCAATTTTTCTATGTTTAATTTTAAACCATTCTTTTACTGCAAATGGTAAAATTTCATTAAATAAACCTCTATTACAGTTTAACTTAATACATAAGATATGTTTGAGTGTTTCCTCTTTCAGTGCATTTCTGTGGGCTGTTTTTATTAATTTAATTTGAGAGAAAACTCTTTCCACTTCCGCAGTGCTTAACGGAATGACAATACCATTTTTGTTTCTTTTCCCCTCCTTAACTAAAGCTTGCATTCTTCGCTTTCTTGAAGGCATGTTTCAGAAAAAATAGTACGAAGAGAACGTTGGTGACAGCCTAACACCTTGATGATCACATTGTTTTTCTATATTAAACACTAAAGTTTAACTAGCACGTGGTAACAAATAGAAATACAGCATAGTCACAGCCAAATATATGACAAAACCAAAACGTATAAGCATGGAAGAATACAGTCTAAATGTGTGCGGAAGGATACCTGAAAGCAAATTAATCAACACTATTTTCGCGGAAAAGCACTGATTTTGGGAAGAGCGCACTACTGTCGTGGCAGGGCGCGATACTCTCGCGGAAGGGCGCAATACTCTCGCGGCAGGGCGCAGCGCCCTCCTAAAATGGGCTAGCGGGAGCACTGTAACCCTATGGTAGTTGATTTTCGAGACTCAGAGTGTGCGCATGATGACGTTCCACTTCTATTTTTTTATTTGTTATCCTTATTTTTTGTAAATGAATTTTTTTTAAACTGATTTATTTATTTATTATTGTTTCCTTTTATTCTTTTAGAATAATAGAACGCATCTCCCTTCTCGTTCTTCATTGTCCGTGTAAGATTGATTCTTTCCCTTTGTTGATTTCAGTCCTCTGTCCTTGTCTTGTTCTTGGTGTTTTTAATTTGTTTGTGCGATGTTTGTGCGTACAGGTGAGGTGAATAGCAGTAACCATTATTTCTCTTTATACTGTTTTTATACTGTACGAAAGCTCTGAGATGTGTGTCCGGATAAATGGCATTAAGTCAAGACCATTCACCGTGGGTGTTGGACTCCACCAAGGGTGCATACTGTCGCCCCTCTTGTTCATTATCTTTATGGACTGGATAGACAGGGGCAGCTGAGGTGATGAGCGTGTTTGTGTGGGCGACTGCCTGGGGGAGAGGTTGCTCTTTGCTGACGACCTTGTCCTCCTTGGGTCTTCTTGCACGAACCTTCAGCATGCACTAGACTGGTTTGCAGCTAAATGTGAAGAAGCTGGGATGAAGATCAGTGTGGCTAAAACCGAGGTTCTGGTCGTTTCAAGACAGCCTGCTCAGTGTGCTCTCCATGTTAGGGGAGCCTCATTGAGACAGGTGGAGAAATTCAAGTATCTCGGGATTGCATTCACGAGTGATGGACGGCAGGAGAAAGAATTGGATGCTCAGATCGGTGCAGCAAATCTATCTTTGTCAAATCTATCTTTGTCCCCATTCTCACCTATGGTCATGAGGCTTGGGTAATGATCGAAGGAGTGCGATCGCGGTTACAAGCGGCCGAAATGAGATTTCTGAGAAGTGTGGCAGGTGTTACCCTACTAGATAGAGTGTGTACAGCAGCACAATAAGGGAATCTCTAGGTGTTGAGCCGCTACTTCTCCGCATTGAGAGATCTCAGTTGCGCTGGTATGGCCACGTGATACGGATGCCGCAAATTAGTCTTCCTAGGCAGTTGTTATTGTCCAAGCCGGTGGGTAAGAGACCAAGGGGTCGGCCTAGAACCAGGTGGCTATACTATATGGAAAATCTGAGTTCGAGTCGCTTGGATATTGCCAGGGAGGACATGCGCCTGATGGCGGAAGATCGCGATCACTGGAGATCTTCCATAGGGCTGCTGCCCCCGTGACCCTAACGGTTAAGCGGGTTTGAAAAGTAAGTAAGTACTGTTTTTATTTTACGAGTTTTTTTTTTAGCTTTTTCTATTATTAATTTTTTAGTTGTTTTTTTTAATTTCTTTCCTATTTTTTGTTAAGTGATAACCATGGCTAGTTTTGGGCAGTTTTTAATGCTACATTTTTTTAAAATTAAGGTTTCTGCTAGTGCTGATGGGTGCTATTATCACATTTTTTGTTAAATGATGACCATGGCTAATGTTGGTTAGGTGTTAATGCTGCATTTTTTAAAATTAAGGTTTTTGCTGGTGCTGATGGGTGCTATTATCACATTTTCTTTAAAATGGTAGCCTTTGCTAATGGTGGGTTAAGTGTTAATGCTACTTTTTTAAAATTAAGTGCGTTGCCTGTGATGGTTAAGTTTTCAGGTTACATTTTTGTTTAATTTTTTCATTTTTTAATTTCGGTGTTTGTTTGTATGTTTTGGTTTTACTTGTGCTGTCATGTATTAATGATACATGTTTTTTTTTTTGTCGCAAACCATTCCATTATTCGACGGTAGATGGTGACCCCATTCCGAGGTGTTTTACACCACTGATGACCTGTTTGCACCATTGTGTTCAAGCCGGCCAGGTGGCCGAGAGGGCTAGGGCGTAGGCTTTCTAGTTCTTGAGTCCGCCTGGCCGTGGGTTCGAATCCCGCCGTGGGCATGGATGTTTGTGTTTGTCCCAGGCTGCGTACAGATTTAACTTGTGTAAAAGGCATAAAATGACTTAGTAGTCAACGCCTTAATTTCTAGAATCCCCCCATTGTGTTCAAACGATTTGGGTGACGTTGATGGTGAAGACTCAGAATTCACTGACTCCACTTACAATGTACGTACAGACAACACAGTCGGGAGGACCTGTGCAAATTTGGTAAATATTTTTCCCTTACATTTCAACTCTACTTTCACATATTCAGTCTCTGAATGGTATATGCCCTCTCTTTCTCCCTTGTTCTCTCTAATGCAACAACTACAAAGTTTTGCCTATACAATACGAGCTAATGTATTGAAAAATTGTATTAAACACTTTGGCTTTTATAAACAAGGTTTTAAAGACCTTTCGAGTAACGTCATCTTTAAAAGGAGTCATGATTACCAAGTCCTAGAAAATTCTACAGCAGCTGCCCAGGCAAAACTCGAATGCATACTACCAGAATTAAAAGCTTGTGAAAGCGTCTATGCTTATGTTCAAGCAAAACTTTATGTGAAAATACTCTATGACAAGCATTGTCTTATCACTAGTTTGTTGGAGTACGTATAACCGAGTAGTACTTACTATAAAGGATGTCCCAAAGTTTCTCTATTCCAATATCAAACCACAGTAACTAAATGTGGCTGGGGTGGTATTACAAGTCACATGTTATCTAGCTTGAGTGATATGGAAGATCTATGTGGTTTTGCCTTTAAAATTCAACAGTCCTTATTAAATGTTGATTTACCGGACTCTTCTTATATATTTTGCAAGGCTTATCATCTAATTCAATCTTTACCCAACGTCTGTGTTAAAGTTAGACAACTTTTTGTCAAACTATCTGATTTCATGGTGAAAACTCATCTAGTTAACGATGAAGAAGTAGATGTACAATATAAGTTTTTTGCATTGATGCGAATACATTTTCCACACTTTTTTAAACCGAATAACTGGAAACTTTGTGTCAGTGTCAAGTAACATTATTTATACCTTGATTCAGAAGTACTGACCTCATGCAATTATGTGAGTGGTTGAGGTTTATTAACAATTTTAAAATGTTTATACCAGCATTCCCCAACTGTGTGTGTGTGTGTGTGTGTGTGTGTGTGTGTGTGTGTGTGTGTGTAAATGGCAATTACACTTTTTATGTATTTTTAATTTTCTATGACCACACGTTTAAGATTTTCCCAGTCAGCTACTTTCTTGAGAAAATGATTCTTTTTACAGGGGGATAGAAAATATTTTTTTAAAAATTCAATAACTGATATACTGCTTTAAAATTTTATATTTGTGATCCAGAATATAATTGCTTTTGACATTCAAATTGAGGCATTTTTTAATTGATGTATTTACATTTTGGGTTTTTAATTCACATTTTACTTGTTTTAAATGTATACAGTTTGCAACATTAAATTTGAAGTTGGTTTGGTTTGGTTTGTTTGATCTTAACGTTCCTTTTCAACTGCTATGGTCATTTCAGGACGGCGTTATAGGGGCCACAAATTTTGCCTCGCAAGGGTTCTTTAACTTGCAGCCAGCAAATGACTACATGGGACCAACAGCTTTACTTCCCTTCCGAAGGAATTGAGTGATCTCAGGATTTTCCCCTGAAAAATGCTCGCCGTCCTCGGCCGGGATCGAACCCGCATACTCGGGCATCAGAGGCGATTACGTTAAATTTGAGGCATTTTTAAATTAATGTATTTACATTTTAGGTTTTAAATTCAAATTTTACTTGTTTTAACTGTATACAGTTTGTTATATTAAATTTGAGGCATTTTATAAATTGGTGAATTCATATTTCAGTTTTTAATTTACATGTTACTCGTTTTAACTATATACAGTTTGTGACATTAAATTTGAGGCATTTTTTTAATTGGTGTATTTAAATTTAAGTGTAATGACTGACCAGCCTTTAAATTTGTGTGTGCGTGATCTATTAAGTACTGAGTTAGGGTCTGAGGCACATACACTGCTCACTCAAAGTCAGGCATTAGACTTATGTCTGCATGGACAAAATTTGACACAGAGCCAACCACCCATTCTTTGTTTGAGAGTGTCAGAGCAACCAATGCATCAACACAACCTGGGTGAGAGGGAGACATAGGCAAATGATGATGATACTGATGATGATGATGAAAGCTCACAGCGATCATGCACCCCAGTGTCACCAATAAAAATCCCAACTCAATCACCCTCAACCTGTTTACCATCACCCCCACCAAACCTATCAATGACGAGAAAAAGAGGGCAAAGAGCCCATCACAGTTCCAAAAAAGAACGCACACCCCTCAACCAGATTGGCAGATAAAGAGGGCAAAACTTTCACTGAAGTATCAACGTGGACTTTGTGTGACATCTGTAACAACAACAACTACTACACCATCGCCACTAGCAGCTAACCAACATAGGGTGTTGTTGCTCAAACTAGGTCAGACTTCAATGCCGACAACCCTTCAACAGAAGGGTTGCCTCATCAACTCAGCATGCTACCTTTTCTTCAATGCCTGTAAATACCTCTGTACCAAACCCTATCCAAGAAGCCCTGATTGCCAGTTTGCCAAGACCTATTGTTGGTATAACCTCATCTAATACTTAAGTCACAACCCAAACCTTACCAGCCCCTAACCTGACCAATGATGCACATCCAACAAATTCAAACCTTGACTCATTGTATACGTTGTGTGAACGTGGTTCCAGACTATAAGTTGAAACAACAATTTATGAATTGACATTTCAAGTTTAAAGCACCTACCAACACCATCTGTACCCCAGACACTGATGTTAATTTTCGATCAAATTTTTGAGGAAATATTAAGGAACAAACCAGCTACCTATGACCATGCCCGAATCTCTGTACAGGCACCCACTTTAAATGACCCTGTAAATTTACAAATTGGTTGGATTAGTAGTTTCAGTGGTAAGATGGTGTTTGATGCAGTACAAGCATTGGAACAATCACATTGTGGTTTGATGTCGGATGAACAGTTGGATATCCATGTTGTACCTCTACAAAAACCCATACCCGCAATGGGGTGCACAGATCCAAAGCTGTATTAGTTTCAGATCACTTATCGCAGAAATCATCTGTTGTGGTGATCAAAAACACTGTTGTCTATTGTCTCCCCAGAGCTCTGACAGTATCGATTGCTCATGCTGAAATTTGTGCAGCACGAAAAACAGGGTAATGAAGCCTTAATTAAACAATATACAAAAGTATATAATGAGATTAGAAAACCCCCTAGCACACATCAACTGACTAATGCCTTGGAATTGTGTGCATGAGCTGGTATAGATCTCGCATAACCTGGTTCAGTCGACAGTTTAGAGAAATTTCAGGCAATACTTGCTCCTGAGTATGAGATTGTTGTGCACACCTGTACATCTATTCAGGATTTGTTTTACCCATCTCAGTTTCAGAGTCCTAGACCAACACATAATGTACGTTATGACTTATTCGCACAGATAATCACTATGACATGATTACAAATTTACAGGGGTTTTATGGGAAAAAGGTTTTTTTGAACATTGTGGTGTACTTTTTCACAATTACAGGTTAAAAAAAGAATCATCTGTGTGGGGGCCGATGTAACCTATGTGGTGGTCAACATACTCGGAGACTCAAATTTACTTATTTACGTTGCGATAAATGCAACCGTTTCTTCAAAGGGGGGCAATGTTATAGTGTGCATTCAGACCCTGCACGGTGTAACAAGCCCTGTGATGCATATCACAGATGCACTGTATGTAAAAAGGTATATGAAGTAAAAGAACATCATCGTTGTGACCCTATGCACTGCATCGTGTAATGGACAGCATGAAGGAGGTCTTTGTTACATACAGGTAGGGAATATACAGATATGGTAAAAACAAAACCAACCAAAATACACAACCGAGACTCCTACTCTATGATGTGGAAATGCAGACAAATATTGAAAGTGAATTGTTACCCGTATTAGTAGCATTTAGTTGCCCAAATGAGTCTGGTACTTGAACGGGTATTCCAAGGGCATGCTTGCATTACCAAATTCCTGAATTTCTTGTTTGCAAAACCCATGAATCGTGGTAAAATTAAAACCCAACAGCAAACCTTTGAGAATTCAATAATTTTTGCACATAATCTAAGCGGATTTGAAAATATAATTATAAAGAGGTTTTTATTTGACCAAGGTATCAAGCCCTGCATAATTTACAGGGGTACAAAGGTGTTATTGTTAGAGGTCAAAGAGGCAAAAATCCGTTTTCTCGATTCATTATCCTTTATCACATTACCTTTGCGAGAATTCCCATGTGCATTTGGCATCAAGGAGCATAAGAAAGGTTTCTTTCCATTTGCATTCCTGAACAAAACGCTACATTGCAAGGGTAAACTATCTGAAATGGAACTCTATGCACCTGATAAAATGAAAGAGTCGGTGCATAAAGAGTTCATACTTTGATACACCGCTGAAAAGTTACGTGTTGGTAATAATTGGAATATGATGCACGAACTAACACAGTATTGTCTTAGCGATGTCATACTACTACGTGTCTGAAATTTGCAGCGCTCATGAAGTCTTTCACAGATCTTGACTCTTTTTTAGGGAAAGACGTGACAATTGCTGGTTTCTCAAACAGAGTACTCAGGCAAAATTTTCTTGACCCTTATTCAATGGGTGTGATACCACCAATGGGTTACTCAATGCATAATCATCAAAGTAAAAATGCTTTACAATGATTAGCATGGGAACAATCAAAGTTACTTTATGATCAAATCATTTCAACTCTAAATGGAGCTGAGAAATGCATTGGTCCATATCTTCTGGATGGATGGTGTGAAAACAAAAAGATAGCTTATGAATTTTACACTTGTTATTACCATTCATGTCCTAAATGCACAGCCATGGAGGCTCCTATGTTGAGAGCCGTCTTACAACTGCAGAAAATTTCCAGTGTACCCTCGAATGATTAGAGTTTTTAAAGAAAGAACTACCAGGTCACACGTTCAAAATACAATGGGAATGGGAATTTTCTGCTTTGCTGAAACGTGATGTCGAATTAAGCCGTTTTTATGAAACACTGCAATTTGGACCAGACACATTTATTCCACCTCGTGATGCATTTTATGGAGGGCATACTGAGAATTTCACAGTGGGTATTACAGACTTGACTGAAACAGAACGACTTACATATCTGGATTTTACATCAATATATCCCACTGTAAATAAGAGACAAAATTACCCAAAAGATCATTCAGTGAAACCTCTATTCTCGACCACCTCTTTAACACGACCCCCTCTTAACTCGACCACTTTTCCTTAGCACGGAATTAATGTCTCATAGGCATAATGCATTTTTTCCCTCTTTAAACCGACCACCTCTTTACTCGACCAACGACCACCCATTTCAGGCACCATCCATCAATATACCCTCTTTAAACCGACCAGTAGACATGGCAAAATCGAGTCAAGATTGCCATGACTTGATTTTGCCATGTTTACTGGTCGGTTTAAAGAGGGAACATCATTGATTGGTGCCTGAAATGGGTGGTCATTGGTCTTGGGATTGAAGCATTAATAATGCCACTTCCTCTAATTTAAAGAGTATGCTCATTTTTTTGAAGGAGGAGTAGGAAACTGAGCATTGTTCAATCCGTTTCTTT
>JAHWFO010111608.1:32241-59096 GCA_023313115.1 Rhysida immarginata | reverse complement strand
GTGCTGATACCATTGTTGATACCTATTGTTGTACAAACTTTGCCTTGATTGTTGGTCATGAGATATTTCTCATTAATATGCCTTGCCATAACCATGAATATCGATTTTTTTTATCGATATTTAATATTTTTCCGAAATCTGAGGTAGACAGTGACCTTCCTCATGCTTTGAAGGTCATGTATGCGAAATTTTATCAAGATCGGAATAAAACTGTAGATTTGTATAAAAAACATACAGACAAACAGGGGGACCCACCCACCCCCCCACAACCATCTTTATATATATAGATAGAAGATTTTTGCTGGAGTGGGTCAACAAAGTCTGAATATTTCTGCTTGTGAAGGTAGGAAGGAGAAGTAGGCCATTTTTTTTTTATTGAAGTCAAGCCTTAATATTTATTGACTATCACTGTATTTAACTTCTTATTTACATGAGCTGAATAAAGAACTAAGCATAATAATACATGTACACTGGGATTAAACTTATTATTGTTTGATCTAAAAGAACCCCATAGGGCAACATCACAATATAATTATCACTGTCCAATAAATATGTGATAAACTTTCAAATAAAAACTTCCATGGCGACATTAAAAATAAGAACATATTATTCGTGAAGATGCGGTTAGTTTTTACTTATCATATCAAAACTAGTAATCAAGACGACTGGCAACAATATATTAAACGTTTTCGGCGCCTGTTTAGCCATATTCTTTAAACTACCAAAATTTCGTTTGTACTCTCTCCTGATGTGCATCAGTGCAATTGTGTTTTTAATTCTTTTGGCAAGTAGTAGCTAATAAGTGTGTATTTTGGGTTTGTATAATTCCGTTTTAAGTTGTATTTGTATACTATGTCTACTATCAAAACGATAACTTCAAGGTTCATATCGGCAACCCAATTTATCCCACGTCGATTGGCCCACCAAATCCCCAAGTCTGAACTCAACAGAGAATTTATGCTGGGACCACCTGAAGCAACGTGTTAAACGCCATCCGACTAACATCGCCGACCTGTGGGATAAATTGTATGCAGCACGATTGAAGATAGATAAGGACTATCTAAAGACACTCGTACAATGAATGCCCAGGGCATTAAAGCTGTATTGAAAGTGAAAGGATGTTCAACTCACTATTAACAGCAAGTGGACTAATTTTTTGTCCGGCGTGCTTAATTTGTGCTGAAGCTTTGGAGCCCGCTTGGAATAGGAAATCAAAGATAAAATTGTTTTTATTTGACTGCATTTACTCAGCACATTTATTTATTATTTATTTTTTCCTTTCACTGCTAAAATTTTTAATTGTAAAGAATAGCCCTGAAACATTATTTTGGAACTTGGAATAGCATGTTACAGCTTCTGAAATCTCGAGCTAGTTCTTTTTTCAACCTAGAAAGATGCCACGTTTGATGTAGCTCCAATCCTTTATCTTACCAACTGTGCTGCCAATAATTGTGCATCAACGTAAATGGTATTCATGCACCACACATTGCTGTTAGGTCACTGTGACTTACTTATGGCTCCGACCACGTTAGATTGGTGATGTCTCCAATAAAGCAGTCACTAGTAGTGCAAACGTTACATAGAAAAGCAGTGCCTCAAGAACGCCCGACCAACTGCCTCACTGATTTCTAAGATAACAAAGATTTCATTTCTTAGTAGATCATTTTTCTAAAAGTTGCATTTCTAACAACGCAGCCGGAACGAAAAATTTTCACACATAAAAAGAAGACCAGGCGTGAAATTTTAAAAGATCAGGCCTTAATCGCTTGTGGGGAAGTTACCAGATAACCAGACCAGAGTATTTTTAAATTAACCAAATTGATTGGAGTAACAATGAAATAAAGACAAGTCATGAAAATCGCTCCTCCTGCAATAGATCACGTGGTCATGACATTGTCGAAGATCATCAGCCAAAAAGCGGCTGCCTTAGCCTCATTGCACAAGTCGTTTATTTATCGTTCATATTTTCTGTTTAAAATGCGCTTTGTTCAATACGTGCTCAAGCAAAATTTTAAACAAGAAAGTATTACAATTCTTCTGAGAAAAATTAATTTCGCATTAATTGCAAACAAAGGCCTTTTTAAGGGGGGGCGCCAATTTAACAGTAATTCGTTTAAAAGCAACCTCAGTATGAGGCTAAAATTTACTCTGGCTAAATAAATAAATATAGGCTGGAGATGACCTCCAAACAAGATGTAATAATTTTTCTATCGAAAAACGGAAGGAAAAATTCTGCGACCTGGGTTCGAACCAGGAGCCTCGACTATCATGGCCGATGCCTCTACCAGTTGGGAGGTCATCTCCAGTCTATTTTTATTTATTTACTTGTGAGTTCATCAAACTTTCTGATGGTTTGGATAGGAGAAATTCTCGATCTGTGAGCCGGGTGCCCACCTCCCATTGGGCTTTCAACATTTGACAACTTGGTTGTCTTTAAGACACCTTGTGACAGCATGGCTGTCCGGCTGTCTGCGATAGCCCAACTGGTAGAGGCATCGGCCATGATAGTCGAGGTTCCTGGTTAGAATCCAGGTCGCAGAATTTTTCCTTCCGTTTTTCGATAGAAAAATTATTTTACTCAGGCTGGTTTCCATGGCGACGCAGTGATTGACAGTTCTCATGATTCGCTAGTTAGAGTATACTTGAAACATAAAACTGCATTTTTTTCTCTCTCACTGTCACTCTTTATAAATTTCTGACATTTATTCCAAAAATATTTAAAATAAAATGTTTAAAATAAATCATCTGATACTTCAATTAAATTATCTGAAAGAAATTGAGTAGCTACATGGAAGGTAGTAGGTCACAAAATTCTAATTTTACAGAAGACAAAAATTGTTTTCAGAACTCTAAATAGATTACTTTTAGTGAAAAATCATCTTGAAAACTACGACACAATCGATTAAATGTAATTGTAATTAAAATTAAATAAACGAAAAATTAATAATTTTTTTTACTTATTGCGTTTTCTGTATTAACGTCAGAATTATCCTTACCGATCTTTCACAGGGAACTCGTCTAAATGCTTCTAGAGCTGCCAGTCTTATTTTCAGAGGAGCTTTGGAATTTTGAAAACAACGATGAACTGCTGGGATAGCGTAACCCAGATTTCCAAATGCTTTTAGCGCCATTAACATCTGTCAATGAAAGAAACTTAAACATTATAAGTCAGACAAAATAAAACAAATAAAGGAATTTTAGATCAATTAATACAATCTGCAAACGTTAAGTTATCCTTCTCTCTTACTTTCTCAGTCTTTTGTGAATCTTCAAATGGACAATTTTCATGAAGCAGTCTTTCCAATTTATTTATAACTTCTTGAATTTCTGGGTATCTACACACAGAATGAGAACGGCAGTAACTATGTACCAGAGATGATACACCTAAAAATCTTGATGGTGATGCTTCCTCGCTGTCAATTAATGGCTAATAAAGTGAAAAACATGAAGATAATTTTAAAAATAAATGACATGAAGGGTGTACTTTTCCTAAATGATATTTGAAAAAGATTATATATTTGAAAATGTTTTACAACCAAACAGCAATACAAGTGAATGTTTTTTTTTGTTTTTTTTTAAAATTTATATCTAGAGCACCCGGCCAACCCGTTGTATTGGAAATAGAAAACAAAAGCCGGAACGGTATAGCAAATCTCTCCCTCTTACTATATTTTACACCCGTCCTTTACTTGGGTGTTACAATAGGACGTGAAACGTACCTAACTATTGTAAGTACACTGCAAGGAATGAGCACGCTAAATTTTACCTTCCCAGCTATATGGAAAGTGGTGAGTCAGCGAGGACTTTTTATACATATAGATAGATTGTCCCCAGAGGTTTGACCTCATTAATGTCAGACTTAAAGCAAAGCAAACGCAACGGGTTGCAAATTTTTTTAGTGCACAAGTAAACTTTCGGGGTGCAGCAGTCCTTATGTATTGAAAAATATTGGATTTTTGAAATTCTGACTTCGGATTCTTAAAGATCATTAAAAATTAGAATAGGAATGTCTGTAAGACCCACTCTCTATGTCTTTGTCTTCATCGATAAAATTGGATTCAAAATTTTAAAAGTTCCACACTTTCAGGGCCTATATCTCCTAAACGGTTGGATCAACTGAAAAAACACCAAAAATAAAACATTTCTCCAATATAGTATACAATCTGAATATACCGTTAAAAATAGGGGTTCCTATTTATGATTTCAAAGTTACCCCTTTCCCCCCCCCCCCCCAGCCCCCTCATATGGGGGAGGGGGTATTTTTTAATGAATTTTTCCCGCAAAATAATTCACTTTTGAATTTGGACATTTTTTTCGTACAATGCTTAATTTCCGACATATTCAGTTGTCTCAAGATAAATGCCTCACCCTGTATATGCAAACATGTCTTCACCATTGTTAACAGGCGTATGTTTACGCGGCAGTCTTTAGAGTAGCGTATTGATAATGGAGCAGAGAGTGAATACAAAATTCTGTTTTAAATTGGGTAAAACCGCCAAGGAAACCCACGAAATGTTAAAGACAATGTACGATGAAGACGCTGTGACTCGAAAATATGTGTATGAGTGGTTTAAGCGTTCCCGTGAAGGACGATTGGTTTGGTTTGGTTTGTTTGGTATTAACGTCCTTTTCAACTGCCATGGTCATTTCAGGACGGCGTTATAGGGGCCGCAAATTTGCCTCGCAAAGGTTCTTTAACGTACAGCCGGCAAACGACTACACGGGACCAACGGGTTTACTTCCCTTCCAAAGGAAGTGCGTGATCTCAGGAATTTCCCCCCGAAAACATCCTCATCTTCTTCGGCAGGGGTCGAACCCGCATCCTCGGGCATCAGAGGCGATCACGCAACCACTGAGCCACCGAGGCCGATCGTGAAGGACAAGAAGCCCTCGACGATGAACACGATGTACAAGGCAGACAACCAACACTACACCCACACAATATCGACAATAATGAATAATGAAGTGCTCGTGAGCTTCTCCTAAAGGATCGCCATTCGTCTGTTCGAATGATGGATATTCAAACTGCTGTGACGAGGAACTTCAAGCAGTACCGAAAGAGGAGTTTTCATACCTCATGCAACAGTTGTACGAACGATGTCAAAAGTGTATTGTGGCCATGGGAGCTTACTTTGAAGGAAAGTAAAGTATCATCTCTGAAATACCTGTCCCTGTTTGTTTTTCCGAGTCATTCACGGAACTTTCTGATCTCACCTTATATTACAATGCAAAAGAATATGGATCTGTGAGACGGAATTACAGTAGATGCTCGAAGTCTTCTCAATGGAATTTACTACAAGCGCTCACACGTCGCGTCACGGTACTCATATTTTATCTACTCTTTCCAATAATTCACATGTTCAGAATTCTCACATCAAGAATCGGCTTAGTGTACATGACAGTTTTCAGATACCTCAACAATGGGGCTGGGGTCCGGCGATAAATATATGCCATACTGCTAGAACCAGACCCAGTTCTTTATGCTATCGTTATGCGTTAAGGAACATTAGACTATTATTATGGAAAATTCTGCATTGCTAAAATTGCGACAACTGTTTGGGGTTGAACCGTTCCTGTCCCAACAAGGCAAAGCAAAGTGCGTGTAGGAATGGTTTGAGAAGACAGGGGCTGAAGAAATGGGATACGGCTTGCTCATGACCCAGATATAAATCCTATTATATTTTTCTTAAATAGAGAATTTTAACTAGCTGTTTCTTCGTTCTTTCTTTATAACAGCGTCATAATCTACCGTTGCGCTCACCCCATCTATTTTCCCATACATTCCAACTGCAAATGTAACTGTGTATATACAATATTGAGAGATTTACCATGCTATTTTAAGATCATAGATTTCTTATAGGTTTTTCTATACTCTATAAGTAAAGAATTATTTTCTGTATTTTTTCAAAATTTTAGGCTCAGCAGTTTAGGCTCAGATTCAAAGTTAATTAATTGTTCGCAGCCATGATTTTTTTTTTCATTTTAAAAAAATAAACTTAATTAGAAAGAAGTTTCGTATATTAGATTATTTTTTCTTACCGTAACAGCTTGAATCATCTCTAGTGTTGGAAGAGCTTGTAAACTTATGCTGAAAAGCCAAGAATTTTCTTCGCTTTTATCAATTTTCCGGTGCAGAATCATATGTGTCATAAATCTGTATGCGTTTGCAGTATACACATAATTAATTGCATCCAGAAACAATTTTCTGAAATGATCAAATTTGTAGGGTTACAATTTTGTTTATAATTACTTTTCGCTATTACGATAATTTCCGTAAAACTAGGCATAAACTTTATAGGATTAATTATTTATACATTTTTCACATATGTACATGAATCTCTTATGTACATATGTACATCTATCTCTTAAGACCTGGAATAATTTTTTACAAAATTATGAATACAAATTTAATACAATGTGAATAATGACAGCAAATTAAAATTTTACGAGATAGGTAGATGACACCATTATAATAATATGCTACCACATGTAATAATAATAATTTTTAATAATTGTAACAACAACAGGGAATAACCCACCAGATGAACCGGCGGGTAAAGCCCCCTGTTGTCCCCCAGCAGGCCAAAGCCCAAACTGGGGTTAATGAAAAATACATATAAAATAGAATAACAAGTCAGGCAACCGAAATGCCCAAGACCGATAGGATTTTAAAGAAATCGAGAACGAAAAGGAAAGCATTTGATTTCTAAAGAAGCCTTTCATTGTTATGAATTAGATGAGGTTGCTAAGGAAGCCTATGGTTGCTAGCAAGGCGTACTTCTAAGGGAAACGTATAGTTCAGACTGAATAAAACTATCTGAAAAGTTAAATGGAGAAAGTAGCATTTCTTTATAGATTAGAACATATACGAATCCTTTAATTTATTAGCATTCCTATTAAATAATCTTTCTTCAAAAACAATTGTCAACGCATTTCTGCGTAAGCATGTATCATTGAAGGGATGAGTAGCTACTAGCTATTGTTAAAATTTGCCTAACACAAACTAACTATTGATAATATAAGGTATAAGTAGTTACATGCCATATCTTAGCAGTGAAAGTTTCCAATAGTTTCATAATGGTATCATTAAAACACGAATCATGGAACCAATTTTAATTATCATTAATTTTACGTTATATTCATTCATGACACGTCATTGCAAGTTGTTTGATATATACTACATGCCATATTTTAGCATTAAAAGTTCCAATGAACCATAATGGTTCCAGGAAACCAGGTGCCTTTGAACCAATTTCGACTATCATTAATTTTACTTAAATTCATTCATGGCACATCATTCCAAGTCCTTTGATATATCACATGCCATATTTTAGCATTGAAATTTCCAATGATCAATAATGGGTCCACGAGAAGCAGGTGCCTTTGAACCAATTTCAACTATCATTAATTTTACGTTATGTTCATTCATGGCACATCTTTCCAAGCCTTTTGATATATTACATGCCATATTTTAGCATTGCAAGTTCCAATAAACCATAATGGGTCCACGAAAAGCAGGTAACTTTTAACCGATTTCGACTATTAATAAATTTATGTTATATTCATTCATGGTACATCATTCCAAGTCGTTTGATATATTACATGCCATATTTTAGCATAGAACGTTCCAATGAACCAAAATGGGTCAATGAAAAGCAGGTACCTTTGAACCAATTTCGACTATCATTCATTTTACGTGATATTCATGCATGACACATCATTCCAAGTTATTTTATATATTATATGCCAAATCTGAGCTTTGAAAGTTTCTCCTGAACCATACTGGCTCCATGAAATCACATCCATTGAACCTATGTCGCTGTCATTAATTTTACGATAATATTCAATCATGACATGTTATTTCAAGCTGTTTGATATAATACAAGCCATATCTTAGCATTGAAACTTTCCAGTGAACCATAATTGTACCACTAAACCACATACCCTTGAAGCAGTTCTGACTGATATAGACCATCAAGGAAGACGATCACGTGTCTTCACTCAATTCACAAGCCTTTTCTCTGCTTTAGCTATAGAATCTTAAAGGGAGAACAGCATTTGGCAATGCACAGGCCATTTATACATGGAATTGTATAGTGAAAAACGTGGTCCCCTATATTATTTTTGATCTTTTAAACCGGAAGTAGTTGACCGATTTTTTCCACCAACGAACTCAGCCTTCCGATTTCCCTAAGTTGTCGAATTGTGAAAACGGAAGTCGAAAATTCGGAAGCGTTCGAAAGCTAGAGCACCAACAGACAGACGGACGCACATTTTGAAAACATAAGTACCTATCGGTCCTAATAAACGAAATAAAATCGAGGCAAAATAAAGCAGAGTCAAATAACAAGAGAGAGAAAAAAAATTAATACATACTAGAAATACAGTCGTTTATTATACATCTTCTTTTACAAGTAGAGAATACCGGGTGATTGTAAATAAATTATCCCTAATTAAAGCACTGGTTTAGTAAACTACTTCTTTTTACTGAACCAATCGTTTCTCTATGGTCTGAAACGTATACTGTCCAAGTTCAGCGTTATTACACCTACTTATTTCCTTTATTGAGTGATTTGAACAGGGATAATTTATCATAAAAATCCCTGTATATAACGGACTACAGGTGGTTGAGGCAGTTAACACTGATCGATTATGGCCTTCTTGCACTATATCGTGTGTGAAAAGGTTAACGCAGTTAACTGATAAGGTTAAGCCTAAAATGGTGGCAAAATTGAACACCTTTTGGGAAATGTATATATGCGTCCTTTCTGGATTAGGTTTCAGTAATTGGAAAATGCAAAGAGCAGGTATCGTCGTAGATAAAAGTATCATCAGCAATGTTATAAAGATGAACAAATAGTTTCCACCTGATGACAGGGGGTCTTGTGAAAAAACGAACCAGAAACAAAGCCCAACCTATCTGTAATACGGCTAAAGTAAAGAGATTTCGATTATGGCGTGCTAAGAAAAGCCACATGCAGAGCACCACATGGCTTTAAAGCTGAAAAACTTCTCAAAGAAGTGTCGGATGTACCATTAGAGAAAAACTGAAACTGCAATTGGCATAAGCCTCGTGGTCATGTTTGACGAACGGTACATCCACTAATGCTTAACCAATCCCAGAAAACTTCACGAACGGTACGTTGCACATGACAGATGGCGACAGAGCGGAGACCCTAGATGAAAATTGGATATACCTCGATGGCGCCAAAATGCCGCGAGCTATTCATTACTATCACAAAGATGGCAAAGGACGAATTACTTTGATCAAGCAATGCGAGGAGAAGTGTTCCAAAGCGTTTAAGATTGCATATTGTGCTCGTAGTAAGCACAATATGGCTTAACACGTGATATGGCTCAGATTGCACAATATGGCTAATAACGTTACAATGAACACCAGACAGAAGGTAACGGACCCAGTTTATCATCAAAAAATTCATCGTCTTTACGGTATAGATGCTCATCGAGTACATATGCACATGGATAAGGCATCAGGAACCGGAATCAAGGTGATCACATTCCCATCCATCGCAGTTAAATCTCCCATCCATCGCAGTTACCTTATGACTTCTGTGGATTGTAGACTTCTTAAAAGAGAGCTTGGAAACCTTCGATTTACAATCCTGGGAGGCCTATGGAAAGTGTGCTAAGAAATGTAGAACCCCATCTACTTTGTAATGCTTTGAAATTGCAAAGTGTCACGTACAGTCTAGTGCATAAAGATTTAGACTTAAGAAATAGCACATTTCAAGCGTATACCTGCTACCCTATTTTCATTCAGAAGGGACAGGTCCAGTCTAATCTGCCTTGACTCTCAGTAAAAGTACCGATCAACATCCGATAAGCTCCTAAGGAGCAGGTAAAAACCTTTTTGCACTGGACTGTACTTTTATTAACTCTGATAACTCATTAATCCCATAGGAACAAGTCGTGTCAGAGACGGATGGAGGAGACGGGAATTGGTTTGCAATTTTTTAATTTTGGATAAATTAATTAGTTTGAATGATAATATTTCTCTCTTAAGATAATCTCATTCAAGTAAAGCATTCATAAGATATCCAATTAATGACTTGCAAGGACAGTTTTGATAATTTTTAACAACTTCTTTAACGAAGGGCATATCAATTTAAGTCTGGGATGGATATAATGGTCATGACATTTGTTTCCGCTGGCGAGGAAAGCGGCAACCATGAAAGGTATATCAACGGAGGGCCTTGACCTATCTCGGGAAACAAAGAAGAGCAATTACCAACTACATCAGAAACTGATAAACATATGGATACAGAAGACAGCTTGTATTAAAAGCACTAATTAAGCGTTAATTCAAAGTAAAATCACTAAATTCTACACATTAACAGAAGCTGTCGTGGAAGCAGTTAAGCGCACAACCCGAGATCTGGAAATGTGGAGCCGACGCTTGCAAAGCTAAGCTCACGTGGATGTAGCGAGGATGAATCCCTCCAGAGTAGTTTTAGATGAAGCCGTATGCTGACTACTGTAAGGCATCTCTGCTTCCGCGAGGTCGTCTGTTACTGATGGATGAAGCCCATGGATGAGTCCGAAAGCCGAACGTCCGAGACGAGACCCTTCTGGTCCGGCGAGGCACTAGAGGCAAGCGTCCTGGTTGACAGCTCTCGAAATCTATTATCGTCCTCTTAAATGTTCGTCCACTTTGAGAAATGCTTGACTTCCCTTCAATACGGCCGGGTGGGATCTTTCCGTTAAATTATCTTTGAAAAAAAGTCAGTTTTTAAAACATCAATTATATTAAAGTTCCCTGCCTGCTTTGAATAGCCTCGTCGTTTTTGCTTCCAACGTGGCTACACAAACCCTGATGGTGGCGTCGCAACCTTTCCCATGCGATTTTTCCCGAGATGGATTTGATTGTGATGGTACGTTAACTATTGCTTGCCCGTCGACTGAACAATCTTCTTCCTCCACTCGATACGCTGAGTTACTTGGCGAGGACGTATTGCAAGGGGGAATCGCCCAAATCCAGTCGGCGAAGTCCTTTCGGTTTTATCTATCAGCGTTCCTGGGCCATAAACTATTCCTCTTTTCTCTTCTGAGCGCCGAGTGTATTTTCTCCTCTCCAACGAGATCGTATTTGTTCCTGTCCACGTTGCCGACGGCCGAGCTGTGTTGCTAGGGGAACTAAACTGTTTCTAAATTCCTTGCTCTCATCGGCCTGCTTATATTCCGCTTTAATTAGCTCAATAGCTATGGGGATATGCGGAGCCAATGAGAGCGCTTGCTTGATTTTCTTGCGATTCGAGGTGGATCTACTGCTAGCTGAGGGAGATGGCACTTTACTATGTTTCTTCGTTCGCTTGAGCCAATGTTTTTTACGCGTCTTAGCATCAGCCTGATGATATGACACGATGTCGGACCATTCTCCACAAGAGGGGGGACTGTATCTAGAAGAGAAGCTGAAGGCCAAAATCTTTCAATTTTAATTTTTTCAATCATCTGTATGGATGATACGGACGTTAAAGTAATCGTCTCTAAAAAGGGTATGCCTAATCCATAGAGATCATTATAAATTTTCTTAAAGTAATCACTCTCCTTCCGAGACAGCAAACTCTGTACAAATATCGTTTCGCTTTCCGTAATTTTTAATTTCTGTAGGTGCCTTTATTATATACTAACATATTCCAGATGTAGGATTCTTCGTCACTTATTATAGATCCATGTCTGCAACACCTCTTTCCAAACATGCAATATTTTAACTGTCTAATTTCAGTATAAATGTATTCTGTTATTTAAATCTATGTAGAGGTTGAAACTAGGGTTGCCAATTTAGCTAATTTTAGATAGGAATACACTCACTCACCAAAATTCATAGCACACCCCTCCGATCAGGTTCCCTGTCCGTAATGAGACAGATCCTGCTGCTTCTATTCTTAGAATGCAGGTGCACAGGACTCCTTGATATCACACAATCACTGTAAGCAAAACTAGCTGCAGAAATTGCAGCAGGTCGAGAGCTATCTGCGTTTGAACGGGGATGATTGTTGATGCCAGACGGACGGGTTCCTCAATATCAGATGTAGCCAACACCCAGCAATTCTCCCGCACAACCATTGTAAGGGTCTATTGAGAGTACACCCAACGAGAGGTTACAACCCCTGTCGAACAGCGGACGGGTCCCCACGCCTCATTGAAGCCAAAATTTTTATCGCATTGATGCCAAAATATTTGCCTAATCCGCTTCACTTCCCTAAGATCGATTGGGATTTACCACCTAACCTGCCTCAGGAAATTTATAGGATCAAAAAGGTGATCAAATTAAAATATAATAAAAATGATGCAAGTCTAAAAATTTTTTAGGTGTGAAAAATTGGGGCCATTGTGGAAACAGCTTATTGGCACATCTTATAAGCAGAATATGGCATACGGGACATATACCGGCAAGCCTTAAACAGACATTCATAGAACCAATATTTAAAGCGGATGATGTGAAAAAATTTAAAAATTATAGGCCAATATCCTTCTTGTTAACTGTATTTAAAATAATAGAGAAAATCATTTTTGGTCCTATGATTAGCTATCTTTGGGAGAGGATTCCTGTTGAACAATATGGTGGTCGACCTACCACCTCGGTACAAGATTTATTATTAACTATCCAACTAGAAGCTATAGAAGCTTTGGATTCTAAACACCAATTTGTCATCATCTGTGTCGATATCGCCAAGGCTTTTAACACTGTACCGCATAAACAACTGTTTGAGGAATTGAGCGCCCTAGGTATATCTGGCCGAGCAATGCATCTTATAAAGGATCTCTTTTCTAACCGAATGAATTGTCTTACAGTGGACGGAAAAGTTTATCAGTATCCATCACAACGTGGTATTCGTCAAGGCTCATCAATAAGCAACATTCTTTTCGATACTCTATTGTCGCCAATTTTTGATTTAGACCTTAGATTTAAACTTAGAGCCTTTGTAGACGATATAATACTAACCAGGACCTATAATGAACACGCTGTTAAGGAGATTAATACTGATATTAACCATGATGTCAAGATGATTCAATCATGATTTCATAAAAGAGGTATGAAAATTAATACCGACACAACCTCTATCTTAATTATCCATAAAAATGTACGAGCTCCTATTCAGAGTTATAGAATTTTGGGGGTTATTTATGATTGTAATATTAAATTCTCCTTACATATGGACATGCTGATTAGTGCTTGTAATAAATTAAGATTTCTTGTATACAGGTTACGACGGACCCCAACTAAAAAGGAAATGATAAATATTATAAAAACCAAAGTGATACCTAGAGTTACGTCGTATGGCATGTTGATATAGAATAATACTAATAAATATGCACAAGTGAGATTAAATGTAACTTTTAATAACATAATCCGTGCAGCTTTTAATCTATCCAGGACTCATTCTATTACTCAAGCTTGTAATGTACTTAAAATTTTTACATTACCATCAGTATTGATGATGACTCAGTTAAGGGAATTAGTAAAAGCCATCCTTTGTAGTAATCATCCAGCACATTTCATCCATCACTGGTTGACATTGACTCAGGATATCAGGAGAACTAAATGGCTATTGATACAACCGCCTATTATTATCTCGAAGTGGAGAGAAAAATTTTTTCCCTTTAATTCTATTCAGCTCTGGAATGGTATGCATCAGGGACTTAGACAATCAATTATTGTCTGTAATTCTAATAAATGTTTTAATCACCAACTACATATACAATCCATCTTATTGGATTGGATTATGGAAAAAGAGCAAAATACTACATACCAATATTTTAACTTTTATATTTTATGCTCCTGTGGAGCGCACAATTGTAAATAAAGTAACCCGGCATGCAGCTGCTGTTCCAAGGGCGACAGCGGGCCAAATCACCATGCGGTACAACCAGGGACGTCCCACAAATATGTCCGTGACGACATTTCGGCGAACCTTGGCAGTTGCAGAGTTTGGGAGCAGGATGCCACTATGGGTGCCCCTCTTGACAGCTGTACATCGTCAGCAACGCCTAGCCTGGGCCAACCAACATCGAACCACTGAGGACTGGCGAAGGGTTGTTTGGTCCGACAGTCACGTTTTTAGCTGTATCGGGCCGATGGTCGTGTCCGTGTCTGGTGCAGACAACACGAAGCCATGGACCCAGCTTGTCAGGTGGGGACCACTCAGGCAGGTGGAGGCTCCATACTGGTCTGAGGTGTTTTCTCGTGGCATGCTTGGTGCATCTGACATCCACTCTGCATGCTATTTCCTATGTCGATGTGCTTGTGTACATCCCTTCATGAACTGTTTTAACCCCGCGGGCGACCACATCTTCCAGCAAGATAATGCGCCTCCACACATGCTTGTGACACGGCAGTGGCTGGAGGAACATGCTATCGACTTCACGAATGATTTGTCCTCCACGTTCCCCAGATTGCAATCCCATTGAACATTTGTGGGACGTTATCAAACAATCTGTCAGGTCGTCACCAACACAACTGGTAAATCCAGCATCGTTATGGATTGCAGTGGAGGCGGCATGGCTTGCAGTGCCTGTGGATGTGTTCCGGGGACTGGTAGACTCTCTTTTCCACGACGGGTCGCCTCCGTTATCCGGGCCAGAGGGGGCCCAACACGTGCTATGACTTTTGGTGAGTGAGTGTATTTATTGTTGGACATTGTTTAATAAAAGATGAGCTGGGCCTGTCCACTTAAATTTCGAATATCTATTGTCAAACATTGTTGATTTTACTCTGCAACAATGTCTAACATTTGAAAAGTAAAAAATATCCAAGAGAAAGGAGTGTGTGCTTAAGATGGCACGACCGAAGTGAAAAATTCTATGGCGATTATAATTAATTTTAAGTAATAGATATATATGAATGATTTAAATATTATTATGGATGTCATTATTTGGACGAATCAGGAACAAGTCATAAATTAATATTATATTTTTATTCGTTTTCTCATTAAATCTATAATGTCTGCACTCATAACTATATATCAATTATCTGTTGAATTTTGATGTAAATCAATATCTTCTTCCATATTATTATAATCTAAGAAATAAACAATGCGCTTGTGATAACTAAAATACGAGATAAGTAGTTCTGATAAATGAATATAGTCGCTACTACTAAAAAAAAACCCGTATCTCAAAAGAGTTTATTTTACAGGAACGGGAAAAAATAAGCTATGTGCGTAATCCAAATGATGTCTTGAAATCTACAGCGAGTTGTTAAATTCAACAGTTCTTCAGAGCTGCACACAGCAGTGCAGGGATAATGTTGTTAAAGTATAGGGAGTGCAAGTGTGACATCAATCCAGGGCGCTCTTCAGTCACGTGACTTGATTGGTTCTAAACAAGTCATCTCCCTTCGGGTTTTAACATTGGTCCCAACGTCGAGATGGAATAAAATCGCTTTGTATAAATCCTGTGTTTATAACAGTTATAAGATGTGAAATTGTTGAGTTCCTCACTGCTCAAGAAAGAGCCAAAACTGCGATTTACACATCTATCGTTTTCCAAAAGAAAGAAAGATCTGCGAACGATGGCATTCTTTCGTTAAGTGATTGAATGTGATTAAAAAGCGTTCTAATATTAATTAATGGTGTTAAATGTATAAAATCGATAAATGTATAAAATCACCGTTTTCGCTCCTTCTTGAGCAGTGAGGAACTCAACAATCTTATATGTGTTACAAACAGTGGGTTTTATACAAAGCGATTTTATTTCATCCCTATGTTGGAACCAATGTTAAATCTCAATACAAAGCGAGAAGACTTGTTTGGAACCAATTGAGTCAGGTGACTGAAGAGCACCCAGGATTGACATCGCACTTGCACTCCTTATTGTTGAGATCTGCAGCGGAGCACTGGTTTGAGATTACAATTTGTAGCAACCATTTTTTTGTTGCTTGTTCTGTTACATGAGCTTGTTATGGCTTGCGGAATTTAAGTCAATGATTACAGTTCAGAGAATGTTCAAACCAAAGTTTGATGGGTCAGGTGGTCTAGGGTTGGAGAGGGCAAGTTTCCTTTGTTGTAGAATACGGGAGAAGGCAGCAGAAGAATATCCATTCTTTAAGGCAAGGGCACGTATAGTACAGAATTCGGTGGCATGGGAAGAAGGACTAAGGGGTAACTTCAGGACACAGTCGATGAAGAAATAGAAGAAGATTTGTTTGTATTTGATATGGAATGCTTATTCATTAAAGGACAAGTACCACTTAAAAACTAATTTTTGTCTAAATAATCTAGAGTGAAAATAAATTAATGTAGTATTATTAAAAATTGCCAAAAATTTCTCTAAATATATAAAAACTGCGTTTATATACGTATTTCGTAAAATTCGTCGCGCTCCATTTTGGATGTGGAGCGATCGTCCCCGTGACGTCATCGGCCTGCTGAAACGCGAGCTGTAGCTACTTTTAGTATTGTATGAGGTACACAATATGGCTAAGTGTGGCTCGGATAGCAGTTCTAAATTTTCTTCAAGCGACAAAAATTTCGATGGAGATTTTTAAAACTATTCTATGAATTATTAGAAAATCGTGAAATTAAGCCATACCAATTGGAGCCGCAAATAAAACGATTTGCCAGTTGAACTTCTAGGCAACTGCCATGAAGGGGAAAAACGCCCCTCCCACATCGCTCTATATTCATAACATGTATGATTTTTAGACCGTTATCCAATTAACTTTTATTATTTATATAGGCAATATAGATATACTAGGTTATCGGCAATTTACGAATTGGATCTAGGGTAAAATAACAGAAAAGTTTTTCCAAATTGTGTTGTGAGCATTACCAGGAAAGAATTTCCCTCTGAGTACTGTGCGTTTAAATACCGAAGATATTAAAGACATATTTAGAGCATATTTACATTTATTCCTACAGTATTTCTATTCATTCATCATTTATTCCTACTTAGTTTTCTTTATCTGCTTATTAATAAAATTTGAATTTTCTTACAAAAAAATCTTTGAATAATTTTTCAGTAATAAAACATTTATGATTCTATTTCTTAAATAGACAATTTGGGATTTTTCGTACGAAAAAAAACCCCACACGAAAACGACATAATTTAAAGTGGCAATTTCGTATTTGCTCATGATTATTTTTTGTTTTCGCCAAATAAGTTGCACTGTACGCACGAATCTCGGAAGCCTCGATCCGACTTTTCATTTTTTCGAAACGAAATTTGTTTCCCTTGCAGCATTTGGCCCTGTTCACAGTGGATTCTTCCAGTCGATTCGAAGGTTAGTTATCATCATTTTGCTTAAGCTATTGCAGTTGGTAATTCATGTTCATTTAATAGGGTTGTTTGTGCTGTCGAAATGCACTGTAAGTTCAAACTTTTTCTTCGATGGAGCTGATGCGCACTGTACGTTCTTTGATGCTTTTTCAGGTGAATGCGCACTCGTTTCGTCATACGCAAATTGCCAAAGCCACCTAGAAACAGGTGGCTTTGAAATTGCACACTAAATTCCCTACGAAAATCTTGAAAAAATTCCGTTACATAAGTGATGAAAATGAAAATTTTTTAAATGTCGTATTATTTTTTCGTTTTCGTATCTTTTTGATTTTCGTACGAAAAATCGCAAACTGTCTAATAACAGGCAGTATTTTCATTTATTTATATGGATTATAGCGAGTTTTGTATATAGATACTTTTTTTTTTTTTTTTTTGCTTGGACGATTACATATATCTGATAACAGTGGTGGTTTTGATTAGTTTCTTTTCCTATTTTTTTTTGTAAATAATTGGATCAATCTCATATTCACACAGAAGAGACGCTGTTGCTTTTGCCGGGATTCCATTTATCTGTCCGAAAAAATCTATCCGTTGCTTTTTTCTTGAGCAGAAATGGGTGAAGCATAATTGTTACACACGAATACCGAACGAAGTTTATAAGGCATGGTCAAATCGATGTCATGTTAATCGTGAGCAAAACTGTGCTAATTTGGAAAGAAGAGTTTACGAATTCATTCAGTGTCATTCATATAACGTCTCCTTTTTTAAAATCATTTAGTCGTGACTTTACTAACATAAGCTACACACATTTCAATAAACATTCCTTTACACAGAGGTCATTAAATAAATTAAAATGGCCAAGGTAATATTTAGAAACTCTTTCTTGTAAGTTTACTTGAAAAAAATCACGGTGTCGAAGATTACAAGCAATTAGATGAGCTCTCTAACGTCTCCTACTGAATTGTGGAGCAGGCCGATGACGTCACATTGCCAGCTTGGTAACAAAATCATGGCGGACGCTGTGTTTCGCTCACTGTTGTATTTTGCCGTTTTCATCGCAGATTTTTAAGGAATATGATGATTTTTATAGAAAATTATTAATGAAAGTGTACTATAAACGTCATGAACTAACAAAATTTAAATAAAAAAGAGTATGTGATTTTTAGTGGTACTTGTCCTTTAAGCTTTCTGGAATCTATAAGCGATTTAAAAATGAAATGGAAACTTAGGCCTACAGGCTTGAAAAATTAAACCATGTGGTATGGGTAACAGTGAGACAAAGTGATTTGGGGAACAGTGAGACGGGTGTTTTAGTGTTATCCACCAGGGGGTGTGAAGATGTACAGTGGATCAAATTAGAGGATGTGGTGGGTTTACAGTAGACAGAGAAGGAAAAGTGGTGGTTGGAGGGATCGTTAATGATGAGGATATCAAGGTATGGAAGAGAGCGGTTAGATTCAACTTCAAAGGTGAACTGGATATCGGGCGAGAAAGTGTTAAAGAAATTAGCAACATCATTGGATTTTTTCATGATTTTTTATGGGGTAATGATAAAGGGTTAAGGGGCATAAAGTTATAAAAAATAATAAATAAATAAATAAATAAATCTCTTTAATAATCTTTTTATCTATATATAGGGTGATTCAGAATTCATTGTACAAACTTCTAGGGGTGATAGGTCGTGCTAATAGAAATAATGTTTTCCTATGCCCTTTTTGCTGTTAAGCCCTCCTGTGGGAGATAAACACCACTAAAGGTGGGATTGCTGCCCCTGGAGGGTGGCTGTCTAATGATCACAAGCTATCTACTGTCAGCACCTCCTAGAAAGAAAGCCAAACAACTGAAACGTCATACATTGTTACATCATCAAAACTCGACCAAATTTAGGGCTTATTATTGATAGAAATACGATTAACAATGGTCGAAATATGATGATGTAACAATGCAAAATCAGTGAATCTCTTAATATTAGATTTACTGTTAAAGTTCACACATCATATCCAAGGAAACAGAATATCATTTGGCAATATTATTGAAACATCTTTTACTGCATCTTATTGAGCATTACAGCATCACAGAGCAGGTGGATATGGTTCTCATCTACAGAGAAGCAAGGTGCACTGGGCTTGCTGCTGCACTGCTGTATCGAGACCGTTTTCCATAACATATACCACAGGACACCATCTTTGCTCGTATTGTGCAACGTCTGAGGGAGACTGGAACCATCAATGTCCATAGAGCAGATGCAGATCGCCCACGAACTGCTCAGACAGACCTACTGGAAGAGTAGGTGTTTGAAGAGATTGGTGGTAATCCTTCCACCAGTACGTGAGCTGTGGCAGCAGTTATGAACACATCGCAGAACACTGTCTGGTGAATACTGCATGACAGTGACATGCATCCGTTCCGTCGTCAAAAGGTTCAAGACCTGCTGCCAGATGACCACCCACTATGTGTTGCTTTCTCGCAGTGGTTCCTGCAACAGCATGATGCCAATCATGAGTTCAACAAGTACATCCTCTTCACAGATGAAGCTACCTTCGCAAGAGACGTTCTCCTCAACACACACAATGCTCATGAGTGATCCTTAGTAAATCCGCATGTGACCACATGTCGCAGCTACCAACACCATTTTGGAGTGAACGTTTGGGCATGCATACTATACTACCAACACCCATTCCTATAGGTTCCCATTGATATTCCCAACTATACCCATAGGTCAACACTAATGCCAGTTTCTACTGGAGGATGTTCCTCTTGCTATCCCCAGAAACATGTGGTACATGCATGATGGTGCCCCTGCTCATTACTACCGTGCCGCTCATTATGTTTTGGACGCCTAGTTTCCTAGGCGATGGATTGGACGAAGTGGACTGGTATTGTGGCCAGGCAGATCTACGGACTTCACCCATCTTGATTTCTTTCTGTGGGGCTATATGGAGAGTATGGTCTATGAAACTCCAGTAGAGACAATTGAAGATCTCGTATCACGGATCACAGTTGCTGCAGGAGCAATAAGCGATGACCCTAATGTGATTGCAAATGTTCGGAGATCAATGCTTCTACGCTATCGTATGTGCATAGAAACAACAGGGTCAACACTTTGAAAACTTGCTGTAAACTCATTTCTGATGAAATGTACAGCACTATACTGTCCATTGTGCTATGCGGTGTGTAGGGTACAGTGTGCACAACACTGTATTGTAAATGCTTAACATTACCATTTCTCAATAATGACATTTGGGTGCAATAAAATTATGTGAATTACAAAATGTTGAAGACCAAAGTGCTTTTGTTTGTCTAGTATTGTAGACATAACTCTAGTAGTGTATTCCCCATTAAATTTTAATGTACAACACACAATTATCCTTTAGTATAAAGGCAGCAACCCTACCTTTAGTGGCGTTTCTCTCCCACAGGAAGACTTAATGGCAAAAACGGCATGGGAAAACACTGTTCCTGTTAGAACTACCTATCACCCCTAGAAGTTTGTACAATGAATTCAGAATCCTGAAACCACGTGCGCTGATACGAGGCCAATGGCAAATTGTCAATGAAGTCTGTAACTACCACGTTGAGAATTTCAGCCCGGTAGCGTTCTGCAGTCAGTGTTCCATCGTAAAAATACGGTCCAACCACAGTGTCATTGTACAATCCAATATGAAATAGACTTGGTTTATGTTTGTTTGCTTGCATGTGTGAGCAATCAGCCCGTGGTGTTTGCATAAACAATCGGCTGGTCGTGTTTATACAGGTATCCCACAACAGGTATATAAAATTTCGTGAGCGTGTTCTACATGAAAAACTGAGACGAAAATGCCTAATACAATTTTTGTTTTAGATAGTTCTTTTTTGAGTTATGGGCCTTCAAAGATAGCGAATTTACCCTACTTTTGCATATAATTCGTTAATAATAATGTAAACACATGGGACACGGGTTCTGAATTGATTGTCAGTGTTATGACAGTGTTGCCCAAAGTCATAACTAGTCTAAATATAAATCTACAGCAATTTATGAAACTTAATCTGAAATCGTAGTATTTTACAATTTGTAAACGTAAAGGAATTATAAATTATGTGAAGTACCAGTTTTATAATCATAATTATTCATACAAGAATAGAATCCCGAATATTAATTTAGGCTCATTATTGCTTTCTTACAACCTTTGAATTGTTTATTTGAACATATTTCAACTGAGACAAGTTATAAAAGATAGTTTATTACTCTTTTATTAAATTTCTAAAACAGGATAATGAACGGATATATATTAAGAGAAGGACGAGACACAAGAACCCTGAAATACAATAAATAATAGTTATTAATTAAAAATACAAATTAAATAAAAAATAAGATATAATAAACAAAAATAATTAATCAAAATCAAAATAAAAAGGTAACGTTTCGGATAGAGACTATCCTTTATCAAAGCAAAGAAGGATAATTCTCTAAAAGCAAATAGAATATTAGAGAATTATCCTGAAGTTATGAAAGTTGTACTCGACAATCGAACAGTGTAGTGTATCGGTATTTGAGTGGAACTTGAAGCATAGCTTCCATAATCTCACCCTTCATAATCATATTCCAAGGGAAATACACTGAACTAGAAAAGAAGCCTGATGTACCCACAAAGGTCATCCAAAGTATGAAAGAAAATTGCCTCCTCTTGGTGGAGGAAAATTTGATTGACGACTGTCTAGACTAGAAGCAGACCACTAGTATTTGATAAAACACGACCTATGAAGTCCAGTAATCTGGAAATATGACATTATCAATGTCTTCAAAATTAATATCAAGTATATGCCTTGGATCACGATATCTCTTTCTATGTATAGGATGGTTTAAAATGCCCGAGACTAGCTCGTTGCTATGATTTTCTATATTGGGCAGCATGGATTCCATGAGCCCTTGAACGTATTTGCCAATATGAGTCATGTTGAAGTCATTATAAATGGAGGAATTGCGAACAATTCTCCGATCTTTTTGCGCAATAGTCCTAAGGGTAACGTTTTGGAACGTTTGCAGTTCTTTCCACCTAGTCTTACATATTGTGGCCCAGACGGGCATACCATACGTCAGGATGGTCCGAACAATGACCTTATAGAGTAGGAGTTTATTATCAATGTTTAGAGCACTATTTCGGCCCAGCAGAGCTATCAAGCTAAACTTGGCTCTCCTGGCCTTATTCAACGCATAAGTTGCATGGGGAGTCCACGTAAGTTTAGAGTCAATGACAACACCAAGATATTTATAAGTTTCAACCCAGTCCAGTTTTTTGCCATATAGTGTTAGAGGATCTAATGATCTCTTTCTCTTCTTGGAGACAAACATCGCCTTGCATTTGTCTACATTCAGTTTTAGCCTCCACTTGCTAAACCAGCTTTCACACTCCTTTAGAGCCTTCTGTAGCCGCGAGACTACTACGGCTGGCTGACGAGCACAGGTCAGTATAGCAGCGTCATCAGCGTAAAAAAAGAGCTTACATTTGGAAGGACTTGGAAAGTCTCGCATAAAGTAATTGAATAATACTGGCCCCAGGACTGAACCCTGTGGGACACCAGCTTTTACTTCATAAATAGGGGATAGACTATCTCCAACTCTGGCCTGAAAGAACCGGTTGGAGAGAAACGAGTGTATCAGAGTGATTATGTCTTGAGGAAATCCATCCATAATCATTTTAAAAATAAGACCATCGTGCCAGACTTGGTCGAAAGCTTTGTGTACATCGAGGAAAACGACCCCACAATACATAGAGAGATTAAGGGGCTCATTGATATCCGCTGCGAGCCTCCATGTTTGGAGTTGGCAGGAATGGTTTGAGCGAAAGCCAAATTGTTCATCGCGGATGAGATCATTGGCATCACAGTACTCAATGAATCTCTTGAGAATTGTTTTTTCCAGGATTTTGGAGATTGATGGTAACAAGCTGATGGGCCTGTAGCTAACAGGATTTGCAGGATTTTGTCCTGGTTTAGGAATGCTTAAGACAACTGATTGCTTCCAAGCATCCGGGAAGTAAGTGTTCTTCCAGCAGTCGTTAATTACTTTTGCAATATCTTGAATTGTATTTTGAGGTAAATTTTTCAAAGCACTGTTCTTAATAGAGTCTTTACCTGGAGCTTTTTTCGTTTTTAAATTTTTAATGATGCTTTGGACTTCATTTATATCAATGCTATGTTTTGGGAATTCATTGCCGTGAATATTATAGAAGCCAGTTATGCAGGATTTTACTTTCTGAGACATATCAATTCCTATTTGCCGACCATCAGTAGGCGTGACAAACTGTTCTGAAAGTGAACTTGCAATAAGCTGCGCTTTATCATCATCATTCGTGATGAATTTGCCATTTTGGGCTAACAGAGGTGGGATATTAATGGCTTTCTTGTTTTGCAAAGCTCGAACCATGCACCAAATAGAGTTATCGTGGGTCGACAGACTCTTAACTTTATCATTCCACCTGTCATTACGAAGTGCTTTTACCTCTTCGTGAACTCTTCTTGTGAGCCTATTATACTTGGTCTTAAGCCATGAATCACGAGTTCGGTACCACTGCCTTCTAACCTTATTCCTTTGTTCAATTAATTGTTTGATTTCTGGGGTGAGATCAAGGTGATCAGCTCGCTTCAACTCTGTCGGTGAAGCACTAGAGTCAATAGCTGCATTTATACGTTTAGTAAGCCTTTTCACATTGGTATCTATGTCGCTCGTATTATGTACGTTATTTAGTGGGTCGTCATCGTTTTTGAGAATTTCTCTAAAAAACTTCCAGTCTTGTTTGAGCCTCAGTTCTTCTTTGAGGTCAATGTTTACGTTGTCAAAATTTAGTGCAACTGGTTTATGGTCTGAGGATAGATCATTGACAGTATAGATACTGAATGATTTGTAGAAGCCCTTCAATAACACAATATCAAGTACATCGCTTGAAGGAGAATGATCACAATAATATGTATCATCCACAGGGCCTACTGCAATAATATCAGATTGCCTTTGCACGTAGCCATACAAAAGGACACCGTTTTGGTTATGGCATCTTGAATTCCAGTGCGAGTGTTTAGCGTTCAGGTCTCCCGCCATAATAACGGGAATATTCCCGGAAAACAGCTCGTCGAGCTCATTGGCATCGAATTTATGCTTGGGCGCATTATAAAGAGCCACTAGTTTCACCTCTCCCAGTGTGGCATCAGTAATGATAGCAGAGGCAGCTTCCATTCCCATATAGTCTCGGGTTGGTTCCTCCCGATGATGAATGCCTTTCTTAATAATAATAGCTGACCCACCTGACGGGGTCTTTACTGTAGTGGGAAGAGTTCTGTCTTTACGATACACACAGTAACCAGGAAGCCTGAAATCGCGGTCTGGTCTTAAGTGTGTCTCACATAGAAATGCTATGTCTATATCCCATTGGGTTAGGAAGTTGTAAAACTCAATACGCCTCCGGGGGATCCCCCTGGCGTTCCATATTACGCAACGAAGTTTACCACGATTTGTAATAGAATCAAACTAAAAAGCTGAAGTTTCGGATAGAGACTATCCTTTATCCAAGTAAAAAAGATAATTCTCTAAAAGCAAATAGAATATTAGAGAATTATCCTGAAGTTATGAAAGTTGTACTAACGGACGGGTTTATATATAGTTTGCATGTGGAAAAGTAATACGGTATTGGCTGAAAAACAAGAAGAGAACAAATGAGATTAATTAGAAGAACTGTTGGGATAGGACAGGACGGAGGACAAATAGGAAATAATAAGGGGGCGGCAAGAAAAATGCAATAGGATGACACATATGAAATTGAAATTATAAAAAAGTTTAGGAATGATAGGGTGCCTAGCAAAAAGATTTCGTAAAATTCCCTGAATTTTCCTTGATTTTTCCTGGTTATCAGCAGACAAAAAATGCTGTCATGAAAGAATATTATTGACATTGTTCAAAATTTTCGAATTTATTATTCCCTGACTGTTCCTGGTTAAAAAGAAAAATAAAAAAAATAATAATAAAAAATTTCTACCTTCTTCCCGGCAATCCCGGCCGTCCAATCATCTCTTGTAACAACACCCTCTGTGAGCCACTTTCTGTTTATGCCGACCACCACATACGCCACATCCCACCCAGTCTTCCTTCCTATATCAAAGACACTAACGATTTTCTCTCCCATATCCAGCGCCTTAACGACTCTAATTACGATTTTAAGAACGTCTTCCTCTGCACACTTGATGTCTCTGCTCTCTACACTAACATTCCTCATGATGATGGAATTGAAGCTGTTCGCAACAGTCTCGAGGCTAACAAACCTTTCCAAGTTCTTCTACTGACACAATCTGCCTTCTCCTTAACACCATCCTAACCTCCAATTTCTTCACTTTTAACAATGATTATTATATCCAGTCCAGTGGCACTGCTATGGGTTCCAAAATGGCTCCTAACTATGCCAACATTTTTATGGGGGAGGTTTAAACCAAACTGCTTTCCACATCTCTTGAAGCCGTTAGTCTGGCTACGGTATATTCACGATGTTTTCCTGAACTGGCCACATAATGAAGACTCTCTCTCCTATCTTTTATAACCCACTCTAACTCCATCCACCCGTCTATCAAGTTTTCTCACAATTATTCTATCACAACTGTTTCTTTTTTGGATGTCTCTATCTCTATCACTAACAACGAATTGTCTACTAATCTCTATAAGAAGCCCACTGACAGGGACCAGTACTTACACTATGATAGCTGCCATCCACGCCATTGCAAGGATAACATCCCTTTAGGTCAGTTAACTCGCTTACATAGAATATGCACTAGTCAGTCTGACAAGGACTTCCATGCTAACGCCCTTACTCACTCTCTTAAAGCAAGAGGCTACATCAAATCTGTCATACGTGCTTCTATCTATAAGCATCGCAATTCCTGTTCTAACAACAATCCTAAACCTTCTCCAGCCATGGCCACACCTACTTTAGTTCTTCCTTATCACCCAACCCTCAATAGTATTAAAAGTATCCTAAGGAAACATCAACATATAATTGACAACTCTCCTCTTCTCCATTCCATTCTACCAGAATCACTTAAAGTTTCTTTTAAACGGACATCTAATTTTAAAGATATTCTGGTCCATGCTGCTATTACTAAACCACGCACTTCCACTAACTAAGGGATGATCTCATTGCAATGAAAAGCGTTGTGGCGTTTGCCATTCTCTTAACCCTGCTACCTCCATTTCCAGCAGTGCTTCTTCCTTTACTTTCAAAGTTAACCAGTACCTGACCTGCACTTCTCACAATCTAATTTACCTGTTACATTGCAAGGTATGCCAGAAACAGTATCTCGGTGAGACAGGCCATACGTGCCAGGTTTGCCGGACATAAATTCGACATCCTTAGCAATGCTGACACCCCTGTCGCTAAACACTTTAATTCCCCTGGCCACTCTTTATAGGCCATCAGCCTTTATATTCTTCGTAGTAATTTTCCATAACAAAAAAGAGAGAAAGCAATTCGAGTCTTTTCTTATTTGGAAATTCAATTCCCTCACCCCTAATGGCATTAACCTTAGCAAAGGCACCATTCCCTCATTACCTTTCCCATATCCCTCTCCAACTTCAGCTATTCCTTAATTTGTCGCAAGCTCTA
>JAHWFO010111608.1:10515-31841 GCA_023313115.1 Rhysida immarginata | reverse complement strand
CTCATTACCTTTCCCATATCCCTCTCCAACTTCAGCTATTCCTGAATGTGTCGCAAGCTCTATGGGCCCTTTTCTTTTTTTTTTTTTTCCTTATCTTTTATTTCTTCTTTTCAGTGTTCTTTCATATTTTTCTACCTTTGACCCAATGCTCTTACATGTGGAACTATTTTACAGGGTGACTAGCGACCGGGAATTGTCAGGGAATTTTTTTATTTTTTTATTTTTTTTTATTTTTATTTTTTTTTTAACCGGAAACAGTCAGGGAATCATAAAATCGAGAATTTTGAACAATGTCAATAATATTTTTTCATGACAGCCTTTTTTGTCTGCTGATAATCGGGAAAAAATCAAGGAAAATTCAGGGAATTTTTCGAAATCTTTTTGCTAGGCACCCTATCATTCCTAAACTTTTTTATAATTCCAATTTCATGTGTGTCATCCTATTGCATTTTTCTTGCCGCCCCCTTATTATTTCCTATATGTCCTCCGTCCTGTCCTATCCCAACAGTTCTCCTAATTAATCTCATTTATTCTCTTCTTGTTTTTCAGCCAATACTGTATTACTATTCCCCATGCAAACTATATATAAACCCGTCCGTTAGTACAACTTTCATAACTTCAGGATAATTCTCTAATATTCTATTTGCTTTTAGAGAATTATCTTTTTTACTTGGATAAAGGATAGTCTCTATCCGAAACTTCAGCTTTTTAGTTTGATTTTGATTAATTATTTTTGTTTATTATATCTTATTTTTTATTTAATTTGTATTTTTAATTAATAACTATTATTTAAAACTGGATAAAAAATTTTGTTAGAAGTGTAGAATATCTTCTTTCTGAAGGAAAGTTTCCCTCTCTTTTCAAATTTGTTCATTGCCTAATTTCGGAATGCTTTTAGCTTTCCTTCCCCTTTCTCCGAACAACAATGACAGGCTCTCGTGGGTAATCAATTGGATTAGCACCTCCGTTGAGGTAGCTAGAAGCCTTTGAAAGTTACGACTGTTTATGGAAGTCAGTCTGCTTGGAGAGAAAGAACGGTTCATGAGGGTGAGGTTAAAGACACCCAAGGATGAAAGTTTACCCCCAATGATAATTAAGAACAGCAGAAGGCAGCCTAATGGCCTTTTGCCATGCAACATTCGCACGATTTGAATCTCTTGCAGGTGGTTGTGAGACGAATTGGCACCTAATTCAAGAGTCCAGAAACGATCTTTTAGCTTCATTTTTAACCTTATGTTCGACGCCTAGATTCCAGACTTCTGACATCATAATCAATCGCTAATTGGTTGATTTCCAAACCCCATCTTGGACGAGGGAACTTGTACTTCAGCATGCACTAGACCGGTTTGCAGCCAAATGTGAAGAAGCTGGGATGAAGATCAGTGTGGCTAAAAACCGAAGTTCTGGTTCTTTCAAGACAGCCTGCTCAGTGCGCTCTCCATGTTAGGGGAGCCTCATTGAGACAGGTGGAGAAGTTCAAGTATCTCGGGATTGCATTCACGAGTGATGGACGGCAGGAGAAAGAATGGGATGCTCAGATCGGTGCAGTAAGCTGTGTCAGACGTGAACTGTGGCGATCCGTGGTAATGAAAGGAGAGCTGGGTAACAAAGCCAAGCTCTCCGTCTTCAAATCTATCTTTGTCCCCATTCTCACCTATGGTCATGAGGCTTGGGTAATGACCGAAAGAGTGCGATCGCGGGTACAAGCGGCCGAAATGAGATTCCTGAGAGGTGTGGCAGGTGTTACCCTACTAGATAGAGTGTACAGCAGCACAATAAGGGAATCTTTAGGTGTTGAGCCGCTACTTCTCCGCATTGAGAGATCTCAGTTGCGCTGGTATGGCCACGTGATACGGATGCCGCAAACTAGTCTTCCTAGGCAGTTGTTATTTTCCAAGCTGGTGGGTAAGAGACCAAGGGGTCGGCCTAGAACCAGGTGGCTAGACTACATGGAGAATCTGGGTTCGAGTCGCTTGGATATTACCAGGGAGGACATGCGCCTGATGGCAGAAGATCGCGATCGCTGGAGATCCTCCATAGGGCTACTGCCCCCGCGACCCTAACGGATAAGCGGGTTTGAAAAGTAAGTAAGTAAGTAAGTGTTCCCTTAGATTCTGCACCATCTAGGACACGAGCGGCTTTTTCCCAATTCTCGCCCTCTCATGCGTGGATGTACCGACGCGTAAGTTCAGATTGGATCCTAGTAATCCCACTTGGTTGCAACCTTTTTGCTTCCTAAACCAGGCTCACCTGGGCGTCCGCCTTGAAGGGAACACTAAAATTCCTTTAGTTCAATTCTTTTTTTCATTCCATGGTGCAAAAGTTATAACTTTAATTTTACTCTAAACCGAGGCTTTCTAATGTAGTTTTCCTCTATCTGCGACCCAGCTAAAACAATGATAGTTATCCTATAAAATTCAGTAAGTATTTCTTCTAAAATGATGCGACCATGATCAAAGACTCCCATTTGAGCCACAAAACATCAGCGGCAGACCACCAAGCCCAGATTCCTAAGAAGCAAAACCATTTGACTCATCACAAAGAGTATGTATAATCTATTTCCTCTGGCCATAAAAGCGTTTTCTTTTTTATAAACTCTTATTGATTACATTTTCTTAATTATATTATAGTTCAGATTCATATTTACTGGAATCTGATTAGGTTAGTGAAGCTAATAATGCAAACTTCTAATTTCTTATTTTAATATGAATAAATCTCATCATTATTGTTGATCTTAAAATTGAGCCCCTCTTTCTTATCTCAACCATTTGGGCAAAAAGGAGAAACTGTTAGAGAGGCACAGTTTTCAGGCACTGGGTAAGAAAACAATGATTCATGTAGAGGGGTAGGCCTGGATGCAGATGTTAAAAGACATTCACGAAACAGATTTTGGGGTCAAAGATTAAAGATAAATTCTTAGAGGGCTTGCGACCTAGTTTACAGAAAACCGTATTGTTTAAAAAAACTGGATAATTTGGAAAAAGCTATTAATTATGCAGAAGAAGAAGAGGAAATCGAATTAAGATTCGCGATGGGAAATTATAGGCTAAATTCAGTAGGAAAAGATGACGCGGAATTGGCAGAAGATAAAAAGGAATTAGATATTAACACATTAATCAGTAAATGAGTGGACAAAATGTTAAAATTAAAATTAGGAGAATTAAACAAAATTTCGCGAGAACAGCCGCCTGAAAAAATAGAAATGCGAGTAACAGTAAGAGAGCACGCTACTCAGCCAAAAAACGTTCAGGACCTATTTCGCTATTAGGCACTATCGTAGACAGCAGGACAATAGAATAAAGCATGAGAATTTAACAATTATAGATTGAAGGAACAATGTACACTGAATGCTAACATTGTTTGTTTTCGCTGCCATAAACCCAGACACATGACAAATATGTGTTATAATCAGAGACGTAGGACAATGAAGTGCTTTTATTGTCATCATGAAGGCCACACCCAACGTTTTTGTGTGTAACCTGTAAACAGGAGGAGCAAGCTAAAACACCTGTGAATCAACAAAATAGATAAAATCAGGGTAGAGAGCATGCTACTCAGCCAAAAGACGTTGACAAGGGAGGGGAGGTCAGTAAATGAACCAAGCTTCTAAATTGCTTGTGAGCAATAACTCAGGACCTAAATAAATAATTAATTGTTACGGGGAAAGCAGGGCCATTCACTGTTAAATTTCTTCTTGATAGTGGATGCAAGGTAACTATACTTGATGTTAATGCTTTGAGCATATTAAAAGCTAATTGGTACAAAGTAAAAAATGTTAATAGACCAGATATAAAATTAGTGGGAGTAACAGGGCATAATTTTGTATCTGACGGTTCTTGTTCACTTGATTTTAGCTTGGGGAACAAAATTATCATTTTACATGTTATATTTGGAAACGTAGAAGTGATGTCTCTTATCATGCCATCCTAGGAAGGGATATGATTCATAAATTTGGATTTATAATTGATTTTAAACATGCTATTTTGCACAATGAAATACATAGAGTACCTTTCGAAGGTTCATGGCAGAGGGGATGAGTTAAGAAAAACTGAAACGTTTCTATTCCTCCCTATTCAGAAGTAGTTTTCGAAACTAAAATTAAGGGCAAATCATTCAAAAATTGAATTGGTGTATTGGAACCTAGAAAAATTGATATAGGTCTTATTGGTGCTAAGGTTTTGGCAAAAGTTTATAAATTTAATACTATTCCTGTTTGATGGATGAATTATCCTGGTGAAACTTTAACAGTAAAAAAAGGAAAAATTTTAGGAGAATTGTATGGAGCAGAGGAGGAGGAAGTTGAATTAAAAAAAACTACTGATGTTGGCTTGGAGGGTAAAATTGATAGAAACGAATTTTTAAGCTTGTTTAAATTAGACCATTTGGATCCTGAAATAAGGAAAGCTCTAGAAGAGGTTATATTTGCCTATTCGGGTGTATTTTCGGAATGTGAATTTGATTTGGGAAAATGTAAATTAGATTATTACACTATAGACACGGGGGATTCACCTCCAATTGCACAACAACATTACCGTATTCCTTACTCACAAAGAGATGCCATGAATAAATTAGTTGATGATTTGTTGAAAAATGGTGTGAACCGTTACAGCTGCTCCTCATGGTCCGCACCAGCATTCTTGGTTAAAAAGAAAGATGGAACTAACTGTTTTGTAGTAGATTATTGAAAATTAAATGCTGTTACCAAGGTTGACTCCTACCCCCATCCCAACATAAATGAAACTTATCACAATTTCTTTTCTGTTTTAGATGCCAATCAGGACTATTTTCAACTGGAAATAAATTCAAACAAAAAAACTGCGTTTGCCACGATCGATAATAAATTTGAATTCCATAGATTACCTATGGATTTGTGTAAGGCGCCTACGCTATGGCAAAGAACAGTAGATTTTATAATTAGAGAACTAAAAGATTGAGTATTATTGTAACTCGATGACTGGATGGTCTTTAGTGAGACCTTTGATAAACATTTAGATAGCTTGATTTATTTATTCGAGTGCTTACAAGATGTTAATTTGAAACTAGAACCCCGAAAATGTCAGTTTTTGAACGATAAAGTTAATTTCTTACATGTTGTTTCAGAGAAAGGAATCGCATCCAAGCCGTTAAAAATTTTCCACGCCCAAAAAATGAGCATGATGTACAATCATTTCTAGGCCTTGCCAATTATTATAGAGGGCATTAGATTCCTTTAGCACAATAGCTAAGCCACTAACGAATATAACAAAGAAATATATCAGTTTTGACTGGACTGATGAAGTGGAGAAGGCATTCCAATCTAGTGATGTGCGATACCAATGAAGCATCGATACTTCCGGTATCGAGTACTTTAATAAAATACTTGATACCAATATCGAGTCGTCAATGAGAAAGTATCGAGTAAAAATGAGTACAGTGAAACCTCTTTAAGCCGACCAGCAATGGTTCCACGTAATAGTGGTCCTCTGGCGAGGTCCCCCCCCTACCCAACGGGGGGGGGGGCTAAGCGTAATTTATAAAGTTTCATGTCTCAATTGTTTAACATTATAAGGATATAATCTGATGATATACAAAGCTTACTCTTTTGGTTTCATTTATTATTTTAGTGATTTTCATAACTTTATGCAGTAATGTGGCTATTCAAAATAAACAATACGTGAAAACAAAATATTAATACCAAATACATGTATAATTACATAGCAATAAAAGTGATCCCAATTATTGGATAAAAAATTTTCCCTATTCTTTGTTGAAAAACTGCAACATTGAAGTTTATTTTTTTCTGCTCAACATTTTACGTACTGTAACTTGTTGATATTCTTTTTTCACCTCTTCAAACAAATGCAGCAAGTTTTGACTTGGTCTTGTAGCGATAAAAAACAAAGTTTTCTTTCTGACATTGTGACAATAGCAGGCAAGAAACTGAAATGTGATGTGATGAGTGAAAGTGATGTAAAGTGAGCCCAACACGTGCATTCTCAACTGCAATCACATGTTGAGCTCTTCCTAACTGTGAGATAAAGCAGCGGTGTGAGTGAATGCCACTGATACACAAAGCAAAGAAACAGATTGAACAATGCTCAGTTTCCTACTCCTCCTTCAAAAAAATGAGCATATTCTTTAAATTAGAGGAAAAAGCATTATTAACGCTTCAATCCCAAGACCAATGACCACCCATTTCAGGCATCAATCATTGATGTTCCCTCTTTAAACCGACCAGTAAACATGGCAAAATCAAGTCATGGCAATCTTGACTCGATTTTGCCATGTCTACTGGTCGGTTTAAAGAGGGTCTATTGATGGTTGGTGCCTGAAATGGGTGGTCGTTGGTCGAGTAAAGAGGTGGTCGGCTTAAAGAGGGAAAAAATGCATTATACCTATGAGACATTAATTCCGTGCCAAGGAAAAGTGGTCGAGTTAAGAGGGGGTCGTGTTAAAGAGGTGGTCGAGAATAGAGGTTTCACTGTATTTATTTATATGGTAAAATGCATTTCTGAGAGGACGTCGAACCTATACTGGAGCACGTGGAGGCTAACATCACTCATTACAATTAGACCTCATTACTATTACTAGGAGGCTATCATCACGTGTCCGAGTCACTAGCTTTTTTTTTTATTTCCCGTGCGCCCATAGAGCGAGGCGTGAGCTCGACAGCTCGACCTGGTTAGGAGAAATAAAAACAAACGCTTCGAAAGATACTTCCCTAATCAGTAGGCAGCCACTGGAATAAAAGCGTTAAAATATTCAACAGATTCTGAATTAATGCTGAAAATCGAACATCTTCATTAGGTGACTCATAGGTTTTTTCAGTATCGAGTATCGATGTGCAGACTATCGAAACTATCGATACTTGAGCCATATTAAAACGTACGATACTTCAGTACTCGATACCGGCAAGTATCGATACTTTTTGGTATTGGTATCGGTATCGACACAACACTATTCCAATCTCTGAAACAAGCTATAATAACAGTACCTGTCTTAAAAAGCCCAGACTTTGAAAAAGAATTCTTAGTATCTACAGATGCTAGCTTTTTTGCTTTGGGAGCTGTACTTTCACAAAATTTAATGGTAAATAGCTTCCTATTGCATATAGTAGACTACTCAAAAAGAATGAAATTAATTATAGCGTTACTGAACATGAATGTCTAGCTGTTGTTTATGCTGTTAAGCAGTTTAGAGTTTATTTAGATAGCTGGCCATTCAAATTAATTACTGATCATCAGCCGATTCGGTGGATGTTTTCCTTGAAAGACCCAACCACCGTCTCACCCGGTGGGGCTTAAGTCTACAATCTTATTAATTTGAGGTAATTCATAAACCAGGTGTTAAACATAAAAATGCTGTTGGACTATCTAGAACCCCCATTTCCACATTGGCAGAGTATGAACCTATAATTTCTTGTGATGAAATTGCTTATGAACAATTTAAATTGGAAGGATATTATTGAGAAGTTATAGAACAAATCAGAACACCCCCCCTCCAAATATTGGCCAGACAAAATAGAAAATTTCTTTTTAGACAAAGATAGCCTTTTATATCACGTTAGTAAATCTCAGGATAACAAAGAAACCTGAGAGCAATTAGTAGTGCCTAATAGTGTAATTAAATATATTTTATATGTTTTCCATCCTCCTCCTACATCTAGACATTTAAGAGCAAAACGAATGCGTAAAAAATTAGTAAAATTGTTCTATTTGGCTAGCATGATGCAAGATAATCAGAAGACTGCCCGGAGTGCAATAGCTGCCAGCGTAGGTCACCTCAGGAGAAACGTAGAGAGCAATTTCTAATGGATTTTCCAGCTAGAACAATCTTGCGTCGGCATAGGAAAAGGTTTCTTTTTACCTCCATTATTTCATGGGCAAACGGAAGTTAGTCCAGCACATGTAGATTTGATGGTTGTTCCTGACATTTCCACTTTTGTTAATGCTAGTGATATTGAGGTTCTTGCTAAAAATCAATCACTTTTAGAGTTGCTGGAGAAAAATAATGACCAAACAAACTTGGAGAAGGTAGGAATGACCCTCCAACAGATAAAACATAAAGCACATGACTTGGAAGCTGTTATGGACACCGATATAATCCAACCCAATTAATTGTCGTTTTGGAGCATAACTGGGATAGTCGTCTCCATTATTATTTTTTGATTATTATTCTGATTGTAGGCATTAGGTGTTGCTAAGGTAATCACTGTCCTGTGCTAAGATCTCGTTTACTCTGCAGAGGAACATTTGTTGTTTCAAACCCCAGGGAACCCTTAGAACTGGAGTCACCTACTGGAAATCATGCACTTCTGTCAGAGGTAGTGTTAGCCCCATGCTTGGGCCAGCACGAGTGTTATATGACCCTATTCTAAATTAGATTCTTCCCTTTCTTATTTGGAGAAACTTAGGCTTTAATGAAAATTTACATAATTACACAAAACATTTTGCTTGATTTGTATTAGGATTTCCTTGTGACATAGTTGACTACAACACATTTCAAAAGTAGTTTAGTTAATAGTATAAGTTTCATATCTATCTTTGGTAGAACGCTTGGCCATAAAATTTTGGCAAAAGATTATACTCTTTACATCTTACCTGAAGCAGATGACCAACCCTCTATCTCCAGGCATATTCACAGTAAGAGGAACCCACTACAAAGACGAATGGATCTCCAGGCCTCCCAGCACCATCCATCTGTTATAACGATTCTACGGCGATTGCCACCAGACTGGTTTTACTTCAGTTCCACTCTCAGCCAAAATATTTGGTATTGGTCAGAGCAGAACATCAAGACGGTTGGAAAAAACTCACAGGGATAAACTGAATCCTTTTCTTCTTCCTACCGACTCAGTAAAAAGGTAAAAGTAGAAAGTTAAAGGTGAACCAGTGACAGTTCGTTAAAAAGTGTAGTGCAACAGATTGGTGAACAATGAACTCATCAGATTGATTTGGTGTTTAAAATGGATGGACCTGATGATAAATAGTGGAATAAATTTGTGAAATATGCATTTAAATTCTTATTTATGTTCCTATTCATTATTAAAATAATTTTAAAAAATCTACTAAGCCCTAATGTAGCAACAAAGGGCCAGTATCAACAAAGGCTTCGAATTTTTTTTATTGACTAAGTTGCTAGTTTTTAAAGTGTCTATATTACATTTCTAAGGACACTGTTTTGTTGAACTTTTGCGAACAGTCACAAAGAACTGTGTGGTTAAGATACTTTGAGCAATGAACTTGAACAATCCCAACTATTGGAATGCCTTGAACTTTGAATATTGTATTCTGTATCTAAATACAGAATGACCTTCAGTTAAAACCCTTTTAATCATGTGCAGCTGAAAGTGACACATGAAATTGACTTTTTATGATAATTACCAATTCCTAATCATACCTGAGAAATATTATTACTAAGTTTTGTTTAATACTTTTGAAAGTCTTATTAATTGCGCTTTTACCTTTAACTATAACTTTGTACTTTATCTAGTGTTTTACTATACCTACTATGAATTCAACCTTTAAGTAATAATTATGTTTTCCATATTTCTCATGAATATTCCTGAACATTAATTACTTTCAAATCACTATGAAATTATTCTTATGTATTTTATGTTGCAAGCTTATTTACTATTGTATGACAATTACTTTACAAGTCACATATTAATCATTATATGTAGTAAGATAGTATGTATCATGGTCCAGAGAAAATCCTAACACTCTTGCGACAATCAAACTGCAGCAGAAGCAACAGAAGATAGCCAAGAAGTGAAAAAATGGTTCAACGAGAATCCATCTTTAGAAAGAGGGGGTAATGTCATATTCCAGTTTTATAATCATAATTATTCATACAAGAATGGTATCACGAATATTAATTTAGGCTCTATATTGCTTTATTTCAACTTTTGAATTGTTTGAACATTTTTGAACTGAGACAAGTTATAAAAGATAGCTTATTCCTCATTTATTAAATTTCTAAAACTGGATAAATAATTTTGTTGGAAGTTTAGAATCTCTTCTTCTTAAGTAAAGTTTCCCTCTCTTTTCAAGTTTGTTTATTGCCTAATTTCGGAATGCTTTTAGGCTTCATTCCCCTTTCTCCAAACAACGATGACAGGCTCTCGTCGGATGACCCATTGGATTAGAACCTCGGTTGAGACAGCTAGAAGCCTTTGAAAGTTACGACTGTTTGTGGAGAAAGCTTAGAGAGAAAGAGCGGATCGCAGGGGTGAGGTTAAAGACACCCAAGGAGGAAAGTTTACCCCCAACGACAATTAAGAACAGCAGAAGGCAGCCTAATGGCCCTCTGCCATACAACACCCACACGATGTGAATCTCTTGCAGGTGGTTGTGAGACGAATTGGCACCTAATTCAAAAGTCCAGAAACGGTCTTTTAGCTTCATTTTTAACCTTATGTTCGACCCCCAGATTCCGGACCTCTGACATCATAATCAATCGCTAGTTGGTCGATTTTCAAACCCCATCTCGGTCGAGGGAACTTGTATTTTTCTGAGATTCAGTTTTCTCTTAGACTCTGCACTGTCAGACACAAGCGGTTTTTTCCCAATTCTCACCCTCTCATGTGCGGGCGTACTGAAGCGTAAGTAGCGGGAAGAATCCTAGTAATCAGAGTTGGTTGCAACCTTTTTGCTCCCTGAACACGGCTCATGGGCATCTATCATGATAAGAATACCAAAATTCCTTTAGTTCAATTCTTTTTTTCCATTTAATTCCATGATGCAAAAGTTACAGCTTTAATTTTGCTCGAAACCGAGGCATTCTAATGTAGTTTTCCTATAGCTGCGACCCAGCTAAAACATTGATAGTTATCCCATAAAATTCAGTTAGAATTTCTCCCTAAAATGACATGACCATGATCAAAGACTTTCATTTGAGCCACAAAACATCAGTGGTAGACCACCAAGCCCAGATTCCTAAGAAGCAAGAACATTTGACTCATCACAAAGAGTATGTATAATCTATTTCCCCTGGCCATGAAAGCGTTCTCTTTTTTATAAACTCTTATTGGTTACATTTGGTAATTATATTATGGTTCAGATTCATATTTACTGGAACCTGATTAAGTTAGTGAAGCTAGTAGCGCAAACTCCTAATTTCTTATTTTAATATGAATAAATCTCATTGTTAATCTTAAAATTGAGTCCGTCTTTCTTATCTCAACCCTTTTGGGCACGAATCTGTGATGGAAGAAATACTATGTAAGATTCGGTATTGGGTTTTAAAGGACAACTCTACGGTCACATACAACTTTACTTAAATCGAAAGACTAACCTATTAATAACATCATAGCATATTTAATTTTTTAAAATTCGAATCCTAAATGTGTGAAAAACGAAAAATCCGAGCGCGATTTGAAATCAAGAAGCAATCATTTTGGGTGGAAACGTGACATAGTGTGAGGATTGGGCCCAGCAAGCTTTGCTGCGAAGCTTTAACATTCACTATAGATCTAGATTCACTCAGTACTGTGTTCATTACAATTTTCATAATGTCTGTACATGACAGCAGCGATTCAGATATTAGTTTTCAGATTTACGAAGATATGGAGAGTTATTTTAACAACTATCTATATAATGAATTGGACAACGATTTGGAGAACCTTGTGGGTGATTTGGATGGTTTAGGCATGAAACCATATAGTTTAGAACCTCTCCTATGCAATCACCCATCATTGGACAAGGAATCCAGTGTCGCCGAATTAACAAATTGTCAAGTATAATTAATACATATATTATTTAAATATGAACAATTTCATGATATTAATTTTTAAATTAGGTACAAGTGCACAATATGTGAAGATATGCTGACATCACAAGTACGAACGTATGCTGTCGTGATTATGCCGAGATCGATCATAATATGCCCAGCAGGTGGTTCGGCGTGCATCACAGAAAATTCGGTCTTTTCAAAAATCTGCCTGGATTACGATATACGAACAATCTAATTTGTCCATTACATTTGTGCACATGGAAAGAAAGAAAAGAAAAGTTCTTCCCCGTTGCGTTGTGACAGCCATTCGAAAAATCTTTCCTTCACAAGAACATTGTGATTTCAAATACTGTAAAATTTTATTAAAACTAATTAAAATTCTGTCAAGCAATTTTCTTTGTTTATTTGATCATAACCTAAAACAGTTTATGGAAAAACGAACTAAATTTCAGTATGTATTTTGTTACACTGATATATTTTAATTTAGGATCATCACTAAATATAAACTATTTCAGCTACTTTAAATGACAAATGTATTAGCTTCAAAACATTAAACAAAAATTTGCTACTGTTAGCACCATTTACTTATTTAACTAGATTACCGAATATAAGTTTAATGGGGTCTTAGTCAAATATTAAAAGCAATAGCCAATAACTAGTCCCATCTCCCCAAATGGGTGGGTTTACAGTTTCATGCAAACTTTTGCCAAACGTTCATGATTTTCACCGAAAGTCACCCAAATGGGTGGATTTACAGTTTTGTGCAACCTTATTGCCAAACTTTCATGATTTTCTATTTGTGAATTTTAACCAAAAAAGTGGCTTCAAATCATAATTAATTGGCAGTCCCCCCTCCCCTCTCTATTTTTGGTTGGCTACCATTAAATGCTTCAGTGAACAAAATAATTCCCCTTGACGAAGTAGCAGGAGCTCTGTTCGTCTATAGTTTGAAAAATTGAATTTCTCGAATGTAGTATTTAGAAATGAAAATGAGCTCTATGTTCTTATGTTTCTCATCATTTTCAATCGAATGTGGCCATCTAAACACTTCAAAACGTGTAGTTGAATTTTGTCCGGTTACGTTTCTACCTCTTTAGTTACATAGCCTTGCGCAAATAGATAGTGAGCTTAATTAGTACCTACGTACATTAATACGACAGGATCAATAACAAAATAAAACTTTTCTAAGTGAGCGGAGCAGAGTCGACTAGTTCGTGGTTGGAAGCCAGTTATCTCTCTGATCAAAAATTATCCATTTCTTCCTAATTCTTATTTAGGCCATTGAAGAAATGATAACTTATTATCACTGCCTCTATTCTTATAGCCAAATACTAAATAAGAATGAGGCATGACAAATATGCGATTTACCATTCAGGAAGATTGGTCGTAAATATCTACTCAGTGAGAAAATATCAGGAGATGTTAGAGAGAGAGAAAGAGAGAGAGTGAGCTAATTTTTAATGCTGGGGCATGGCGATAAAATCCATGTCAACATTGTTAATTAGAGAAATAATTAGCATTAATTGTTTAAAAGCTTCCATAGTGTGATTTTTTAGTAAACAAATTAAAAAAAAAGTTTCAAGATTCATTCAGTGTCATTCATGTAACATCTCATTTTTTAAAATCATCCATTCATGACTTCGCTTTAAAAGCTACACACATTTCAATAAATATTCATTTACATAGAGTACATTAAATGAATTAAAATGACCAAAATAATCATTATATAATAAAAGGCCTGGTTTGATAATGTTCAATAACATGCGGATCATCTTTTTAATCCCCTCCTTCATTAGAACTTACATTGGTGCATTTCATTTATTTATTTTATTTTATTTTAATTTTATTTTATTTTTATTCAAAAAGGAGATTCACATTTATGTTATTATAACCAAAGTAATATTTGGAAACTCTAGTTTTTTTACTTAAAAAAATCACGCTGTGGAGGCTTACAAACAACTGGGATTAGCATTTTAACATTAAATCGACCCAAGCAGCTAACCTCGCACTACATCACTTCCGGAAAAATAATTGCCGGTGCGAGGGGAGTGCAAACGCGCTATTTTTTGCATTTCAAAGCATTTTTATATAGAAATTATAGACCAAAATTAAAAATTTCAATGGAATCGTGTTGCATTTATATCAAAAATTGATATTCTGTAGAAAAATCATAATCGAATTTTTGTGTAGAGTTGTCCTTTAATATTAATTGGTAATTAGTTAATTGATATTTTTCCCGATAGTAAATCGGGTGGTGCAGTCGTTTTTTAATGTATTGGATATGGCAACTAAGGTGAAGTAAACCAGACCCTTACAATTTATAAACATTGATTTCTAATAATAAATAAAAGGTAAACATAATTATTAATAACAATGTATGGAATCTTAATTCATGTTTAATGATCAAAGCGGCCACAGTCAGCATCGAGACAAACATTAGCTGTAGCATTTGCTTTTCTATTGCACTTGCAATACAAAAATAATATTTCAAAATAATCTTCTTTACTTAATCCATTTTTTCTAAGTAACGATTAGCGGCATAACAATTAAAACAACAATAATTGGCAGCAATTGACACTATTTAAGTCAAGTTTTAAAACGAATTGAAAAACGAATTGTAAGCGAAATTAGGGTAAATTCGCTGTCTTTGAAGACCCATAACTCAAAAATGAACGATCTAAAACAAAAATTGTATTCCGCATTTTCGTCTCAGTTTTTAATGTAGAATACGCTCACGAAGTTTTTTATACATGTTGTGGGACAACCTGTATATTATATCAGCAATGTCTGATGAAATTAATAAATGCTGCAGCCGACGAAAAAAGTCCGGCCTGGCACTGAAAAGTCACCTCATCATCATAGTTTAAGCAACAATGTAATCTTCATTGTTTCCATCTTGGAGTTTATCAATCAGTATTTTTTCGTTTGTTAGAAACAATGAAGATTACATTGTTGCTTTAACTAAGAAGATCAGGTGACTTTTCACAGCCAGGGCTGTCTGTTTTCGTCTGCTACGATGGTTGCCTTAATGATGAAAATTTTAAGGTGGTTAGTTATAAAAAGTAATAAATAAATAAATAAATAAATAAATAAAAATTATTAATATTTCTTTTTTTATTAAAATCTTTGGAGAGATATAAGAAGTAATTATGTAATAAATTTGAGAATACAACTTCTAGGGCGTGCAGCTGCTCAAACTTTTGCTGAAAAGGTGAAGGTACTTTCCCTAATGAGCTAATAACTGGAGAAAATTTATTTTTCATATGGTTTTTGTAATGTAATAACTTCCTTTCTAGAAGTTATGGATAATGTTTATCTAAACATATTAGAAAATTATATATGAGAGGGCAATCTTTGCTGCTAAAGCTCATACTGACAATATAAACAACCATATTGAGGACATGATTCACATTCTCTGACTGAATACATCTGTATTGAATGTATATGTTGATGAGGGATGTTGATGTGGCTGTAAACAGAGTTCCTCAAATCTTTTCATCCATCTATGAAACATTTTTAATAGAAACGAAAATGATTCAGTACTCATAGCCTTTCTTTGATATTATAAAATGTTAAGAATGCAATGTCGAATTTTCCTGGGCAAACCCAATTGCACACAAAATTCCTGTGAGAGCACTTTAAAGAATTATTTTCGTTTTTTTCATAGTGAATATATACATTATTAAGGGTTTTTCATTTATATTCAACTTCACATATTGCAAAATTTCATCAAACAAACAGCCCAAGCAACACCGGGCATATCAGCTAGTAAATAATAAAAATTGAACACAGAGTGGTAAGACAGAAGCCGGCGTGATCTATACAAAATCATGGCCCTACGTCACCTCTATTGTTGAAACTTCACTAAAACCGATGGGACATTTTGAAATATGAATTTTGTATTTTAGATAAAAAAGTAAATACAGTATAATAAAATGCGTTACTGCCAAGCATGGGTCATGTGTATACAAAATACCGAGGGGCCAGATACGGTGGATGGACATCAAATTAAGGAGAACTGGGAAACCTCTAATCCACATAACTAATCCACTAATCATTATGTACTCCTTAATATTGGTCATTTACTTTTTAATAAATAGTTTTATTTGAAATTTTAAATATCCTGATATTGTTTTTAAATTTCATTTTTGCATGATGTCACAAAATCCATCTGTTTACATGATGTCACAAAAACAGTGCCACGACTTGTTTAGATCGCGTCGGCTTTGGTAAGACGCTGAAAAAACTGACGTTTCAGATATACGCTATCCTTTGTCAAGTAAAGAGGATAATTACAACTCTGTGTTTAATATTTATTAAATATTGGAACAAGGAATTTTTCTTGGTATGATGTTTCTTGGTTTTCGATTATATTGCTTATTATTAATACTTTTATAGTAAAATCTTAATAACTACTATGACTTTTTAAAAAGATAAATTTTTCTTTACTTCAGTTTGGAAGAATTCTCCTGACATATATACGGGATGTTGTTGAATGTGCGCTGTAGTTCGTGGGCATTGAGTCCTTTTAAATCTTCAATAAGCATTACGAATAGCCGAGGTGTATCTTCTTGTATGTTTTCATTTCTAGGCCTGCATAATTTTGCCAACGAAGAGATTTGCTGGCGATTAAATTGGCCAGTTGTTTCGGTAAAATGATAATCAAATATTAAATTTAAAGGAGAAGTCGGTTCTGAAAAGATATAAAATATCGATTAAAAATATCTTCAATTAAATAAAATTATAATACTCGGAAGATATTAAATAGGGTATATTATGGAGATTAAAATAAATTCTACGAGTAAAAGTTAATATGGACAACAAATGATTGGAAATTATTATAAAAAACAGAAGATAGTTCGTCTCTGCATCAATAATGCGAGTAAATTGTGCACTAACATGTTAACTGTTTAAACCAATGATGGGCAAACTATGGCCCGAGGGCCGCTTCCGGTTTCTTTTCAGCTCACTACCGGACTCCATGTGACCTACAAGATTATTTAGAAATATGCGCAAGAGAGACCAGAAATAGGATATAATTTGAAATTATTTTTAGGGGAACAGTCCCACTTTATAATAAAAATCTTAGAAAAGTTTAAAAAATTTTAATAAAAAAAGTTTGCCCATCACTGGGCAAGTTTGCCCATCAAGTTTAAATTTTAAACGATCATTGTAATCTCGTTGTTGAGTGCGGACCATGGTGTATAAAGACAGGTAGATAAACTCCCTATTCCGCAATCTGCATTGTCGGTCCCGTTAGTGAAATATTTCGAACATTGGCTGCTAGGTGCCTCTACGGTTGCGAAGACGCGCTTTACGGGCAAACTTGGGCAAATCAAGGGAAAACTATTGGAAGTTTAGGATTCAGATTTCTTCACGAAACTGTTATTTTGGTTATATATAAGAGTTGGAACTTTCTTAACATACCAGGATAAGCCAACAAATATAAGGGTCGTACAAATGAAAACGAAAATTATTTATTTTATCCAAAGTGTATAGAAGGAATTTAAAAGTACTCTCGAAATGCGTTAAGGCATTTATCCCACTGTGTAACAAAGAGTGTAATTCCTTTATGGAAGAAGTCTTTCGGGTGTGTGTGAAACCATTTCATAACCTCTTCCTTCACTTCATCGTCCGACTGAAACCTGCGGCCTTTCACACATTTCTTTAGATCCCCAAACTCGTGAAAGTCACATGGGGATAAGTCAGGCCTGTATGGTGGATGCTGCATTGCTTCCCAGTTGAACTTTTTGATGTGAGGTCTACCGTTGCTTTCGAGGTGTGAGGGCATGCGTTGTCGTGAAGTAGATGCACTCCTTCTGTAAGAAGTCCAGGACGCTTGCATTTTATGTTTCCCCATATCAGGCGTTAATTGTGGTGCCTTTTTCAAGAAATTCCAGTAAAATCGGCCTTTGCGATCAAAAAACACGGTCAACTTCACCTTCCCCATGCTGTTTTTTAATTGCTTTTAATTTATTGGGGGGGGGGGGTTTGTTGTTTGGACGAAGCAATCACTCACAGAGCTTCGAAGCGCGAGCTATCGTTCTTTTTCACGTGATGCAACACTTGCAACCTATGGTTCAATTTGCACGTGGGGTTTCGCAATTGTTGAAAACAAAAACTTACGATCCTACACGTTGTCTTTTTTTCGCACACAAATTTTCGTTTTCATTTGTACGACCCTTATACATTTATAAGTTTCAGTTGTTTATAATTTGTCTCTTTTTATTAAAAAAATTACTGAAGTTAGCCTCTTTGCACGATAAGTCCTTTTACAAACCGTGCTACAAACATTGGGTTTTGGCCGTTTTGCCATCTAAAGTTTTAAAAAAGCATTTCAAAAGTTAGAGATTGGTTAAAGATTTTTAATTAACTGAAATATGTTTAGAGTCACTGCATGTATTCAAATTCATTTTTTCCTATTTTCAATCAATTTTTACAAAGTTTAGAAATTTTTTTTGTATTATAAACGTATTATTTAACTTATTTTACTACTTTTCTCACAATATAAGTTTTTTTTGAAATATGTTTTTAAACTGTTTTTTTAAATTACATAATTTGATTGGTTTTAATTTTTAAGAGGATGGGGTAGTAGGTCGATTGGTATTGTTCATTAAATTAAAATACACTTAGATTTTCATTTACTTACTTACTTATAGTTATAAAATACTGACCAAATTTTATTGATTAATAAATTATTTAAAATACAAACTTTCATTAAAAAAAACTAGCAAGTAAATACAGCCATATCCCATAAAAAATATTTTATTATAATTTATTTTATGGTATACTATTGATTTATCCTTTACTTACATGCAAATGATTGTTAGCAACTGATTAGAAGTTTCAATGTCCAATTCAGAGAGAGATATTGTTTTGTAAATTTCCCTCTATAGACTATGTGAGATACACCACTTTATCGGCTTTCTCTTCGACTTTCTTGTAATATTTTTACACATTAACTGTTTGTCAAAGTTAAGACATAGTGTAGGAAATTTATTAATTGATCCAATTTATTGTTCCATAATGTTGTTGTCATTTATTACACTGTAAAGCGTGAAAAGAGCTTGAAGGAGGCAGTTGAATGGGTGGTTTTGTCTGCTATATTCCCGCAGCGCAGCCATAGTGACCGTAGAGAGCTATTTCACTAATGGATCCAAAAATGAGGCGGAGTTTACCACCTGTTTTATACACCTTGGTGCGGACATAGAAGATAATAAAAAGGAAACAATACAGGTAGTTACATAGCCTACAACAATAAAGGAAAGCCAGTCCAATAGTGCTACAAATGGTGATCCAAAATGCAACAATATGCAGAGTTAACTAACAACTCAGACTTTAGTTAAAAAAGAACGACCGAGTTCCTTCCTTGAAATTAGAAAAATGATTATGACCTCAGGCCATACAGGCCCTGGATGGACATATTCGATTACAATCGATTACAATCAATAAATAAAAAATAAAAAAATAAAATAAATATTAAGATTTGGGCCGGTAACATTCTTATGTTAAAGTAAATTAAATGAGATCAGAGGTGCACTAAGTAGATTTGCTTTCTTGAAAATTAGTTTCGAAGTTTATTTTGTAATACAGTCGAAGCTCTCTATAATGAAAATCATATAACGACTTTTTCCCCTATAACAAAATTTGGTGTCAACCTAGATAAATATGTAAATCTTGAGTATTACTCATATTTCTGTATAACAAATTTTACGTATAACAAATTTTTTGGGGAGTGGCCAATGATTTTGTTATAAGGAAGTTCGACTGTATCAAGTTAAGGTTATTTGTCATGGGTCGGAAATTTTTTTCTGTGGACCAGTGGTCAGTAAACACTCCAATACAATATGAAAATGCGGCAATCCGTATAACATAGTAAACAATTATCCACAGCAAAGTTGAGAGATTACTATCAGTGCTACTAGGTGGCAAAGAAGATCATTGTTCAAAATTTCGCATCATCGCAACAATAGAGCAGCGAGCTATTAGGCAGGCTTTCCTTATCTTTGTAGGCTTTGGTAGTTATGATGAGTTAAAAAATAGCCCTTAAAATCTTCTGTTCATGTTTTAATGCTAAAATCCAACTGACACACCCAGCAAAATACATTATCTACCAATAATTATCCGAACACCATGTCATTAATTGGAATGACCTGTTTTGTGAATGAAAATAAGAAGACGACTCTGATTTGAATAAATAAAGAACATTGGATGATCGTGGACGTCCAATAGTGGCATCATAACAGAATGACGAGAATTGACTAAGTTTGAGAGAGGCGTCATTGTGCACTGTTACAAAGCCAGCATGTCAATAGACAATGTGCCGCGATTAGTTCATTTATTTATTATAGTGACCCTAAGGACCCTACGGGGGAAAAATAAAGAATCCAAAAAAACAATGGATTAAGTACTAAAAAAGAAAACAATTTACCAGACTTAACCCTGTCGAATTTGCTCATAGCGTGGGAGTGGCTTAACAAATTGTAGATTGGAGAAAGGCCGGGGGGCCCCCCCCTGGGACTGGAATATAAGCTGAAAGAACGATTACAGGCGATTATGCGGTCATAATAAAAAAAATTGAGGCTTTACTATTTTTTGGAATTCTTTGCAAACACAAGATTGTTGCGGCTATTTTAATATACAGTGAAAACAATCTTTTGGTAAATATTCAGAACTGTAAAGAAACGAAGACAAGTTGAATTAATGTTGTAACAACACCACCTCTACTCAAAACCTGAGAGCAAAAATTTCATACATTGCTACATCATCATGCAGAGTCATAATTTAGGGCCTATTATTGGTAGAAATGCGATTAAACGTGACCTCGTATGATGATGTAACAATGTATTATTTTTCTGCGCTCAGGGCTTTGAGTAGAGGTGGTGTTGGTTGTAATAGATTAAACATTCGGAATGCAGATAACAATACACTGAAGAGCAAAGCCGGGAGTCGCCTCGAAGGTGGCATGACAATCATCTTCAAAAGATTTCCATTTGGAATATTTACAAGAGTAAAAAAACCCTCTGGGTTAGAACCTAGGAGGGCCAAAAGATCTCTTGGAGGGTCCAAAACTTAATGGGATGAAAATCATAACTGTGTAAAGACTGTAAAGAGAAGAAAAAAAACAAAGAAGGTAACAGATTGAATGTAATAAATAAAAGTTAAAAAAGCTTGAAAATAAAAATATAAAGTGAAAGAATGGATTTTTTTCCTTCCTTTTTTCTTTTCTAAGAAATAGCGGGATTGCTAAATCAAGTAGATGATTAAGAAATTAAAGAAACGGTTTAACACAAAAGTCCAGATTGTATTTTTCTTAGCTTTCAAGGAAAACGTTCATTTTGAGAATCGCAACGGAAAACGTTAATGTCCTGAATTAAATTCATCAAGAAAAACAGAATTGAAACATCAGAGAAACTTAATTCGGTCGAACGACCTTGCTTGAAGAAAGGATGTCCGTGGATAATCATTAGGTCGGATAATTTAAAATGAGTGGAAACAGTGGAAAGGGTGGCATCTCATTCAGGAACGTCGAGACTAGCCGTGGCGAGTAACATACAAGTGCTGACTGTAAAACAAAATAGACTGACTAAAAAAGATTAACGGGGGGGGGGGGG
>JAHWFO010111605.1:0-17362 GCA_023313115.1 Rhysida immarginata | reverse complement strand
TGCGACAGTTTTAATTTAAGAAATTTTTACTAATTTAAAAGTACTGATTTCACATTTGAAAAATGTTTTGCGCTATCACGTAAGGTTTGTTCGCAACACGGCACGTTAGCTTTAGTTTTATTATAATAAATAGTCCCCAAGTAACCTTAGAAATTCTTTAGAGTCCAATTACTTCGCTCCGAGAAGCAGTAATGCACACTGCTCTTGCGCAGTTAATAAAAATATACTCCTTTAAGGAATGCTATTTCCACAAAACGTATCAGAAAAATTGTGTTTATTTTAAGGTGCAGAATGTTGTGTATCTCACGACATCCTTTTCAAAAGCACCTTGTATATAAAATGAATTCATTTATAAAATCAGCATACCTAAATTATATTAAAAAAATTTTTAAATTAAAGCAACTTTCCAAAATTTTTAAATTAAAGCAACTTTCCAAAATTTTTAAATTAAAGCAACTGTGAAATCAATCATTAGCGACAGCGCCGTTGTTTAAAACGACTTGCACGGATAAAAAAGACATCCATTGTGTAACAATTTACAACTATTTTAACCAAGACTGGTATTTGGCAGAACAATGCGCGGGGAATTAAATCGGATCCAAATCAGCAATCGCATATCTATACTGATTTCTCCAGCATATAAGAAAGTTTGTATACAGTGGTACCTGGGGGTCTAGGCTGAACTCATCGACAAGCTGTCGATCTCGACAAAATCTAACCGTCGAAAATTGGCATATTACGCATTTAAACACAAGTTTGCACAAGTATGGCTAGATAATATACACTGATATACACATATTTACACATAATTTTACTCATTTATCCATGTATACATATAAATACATACATAAACACATGCCTGTAGACACACTCTATTATTATTTTCACAGTTCAAGTTTCGTAGCACAAGAGAGTACTTCATGTATGTAAATATTTTTAAACAAATTTTTGTTAATATTTTTAGAAAATGTGTATTCTTGAGCTATGTGTATTTAGCCTGCAGGCCGGAAACGAAAGAAAAATGATTTTAATAAGAAATCTGTTGCTAAATTTTGAAATAACGATCGCCAAGCGCATAGTCGACTGCTCTTGAATTGTAGACAATAATGTGCATAGTCGACTGCTCTTAAGGCAGTTGTCGATGGTCAAAGTCTACACTAGAAAATCGACGGTGTAGAGTCTGTACACTGTAGACTCTGTAGACAGTGTAGACAAGTCGTGTTCATGCTAGCTCGAATCGACAAATGCGTCATTAACCACGTGACCATCAACACTTGTCGACAGTCCACTGCTTGTCGATGAGCTCAGCCTAGACCCCCTGGAACGTCGTGACTGATCACATGAAGGCTGAAAGAAGTTTCTGACGAATCACATTTGTTTGTTGGCAGAAGGTTTTGCGGTATCCCCATGAAGAAATGAATCCAACATTCCTTATCAAGACAGTTCAAGGTTCTGTTGGTGGTATTATGATATGGAGCATGGTCCCTGACTGGTTCCCTGATAGTCGTGGAAGGGCGGGTGCATTCTACAGACTGGCTGCCTATCTAGTCCATCTCGAAATCCTGCATTTTTTTTCATGCATGTGAGGGCTTCTTAATCCTGCACGGTTGGTTCAATAGTTGGTTAGCGAGAATGAAGATGATTTCCGCCATCTATTCCGAACGCCCCAGAGCCCAGATTTCTCTTTATAGAGAATGTTCGGAACATTTTGGAATATCATATCGGACGAGAACATATTTCTCTATTAAAGTTTTGAAAACTATCAGAATGACTAATGAACGCTTGCTCTTCCATTGACTTATAACTGCTTGAAACTTTAATGACTATGCTAACCTCCTACGAGGAGCAGTCATAAAGTCATTACAATCAACATGAAAGAACGAGCGCTTTTGAAAATGTGTGGTGCCACTGGGAAGCGACATTCCTCCAGTGCTGGAGGATACAAAGCCACGCTAAACGCCGCCAGAGAGTAAAAAACAATATGGCGCAGCCCGTCGGAAAATTGGAGATGCGAGCCATGATAAGGTTCCCATCGTACGAGACAGTCGCATGTGGCGTCAGCATTTCCAATGCGATCCTCGAATCGGACGCCTATCCATGACGAGCCACAAATTGCGAAGCAAGGCTAGACAATCACGAGAGCGTACTACTGGGATCTCCTGCGGAAGTTACGGGAGGCCATCAAGTCAAAGCGTCGATGCAAGTGGTCAGACTTCTGCACGAAAACGCACATGATACTATGCGCGTTGTGGTGGAGCTAGGGTTCGAAATACTGCCCCATCCGTCGTATTCACCCGACCTGGCTCCAAGAGACTTCTTCCTCTTCCCTCGCCTGAGGAAGCCGCTTCGTGGACAGCATTCCTAAGACTACGACGAGGATGATCTCTTCAAGGTGGAGCAGTTCATCGATAGGATAAAGGAGGACTTCTATGAAAGTGGTATCCGTCCTTCGTTGGGAAAAGTGTGTGGCCCTGGGAGGTGCATATGTGGAGAAGGACTGACACTGCCGCTATGCAGCCTCACCTCATCTCTCAGTATTCTGGCTGATTGAAATAATTTTATGACCTCCCCTCGTAAATGCTGTAATCGGGCAATCTGGATTCCATGAAAAATAGATGTTTCCAAATCACCGGATTATATACACTGGTGCTCAAAATTAACAGGACAAGCACATTTTCGTGGATTTCTCTAAAACTACTGGACCATTCCATTGAAATTTGGTAGGGTAATAGAATAAGCTATCACAATTTGGTAGAGTAATGGAATAAGCTCTCACGAATAATTATTGAACATAACTTTCAAACCATGCTCATGAAACTATGGAATGTCAAAAACAAAATTGCATTAAGGGTCTTTTTAGGAAGCTAATAGAGTGTATGGTCACCTCTAACAGCAATACAGCTCTCACAGCGTTTCCTCATGCTGTTTATGAGGCTGTTAATGTGGTGTTGGGGCAAGGAACCCCACTCCTCCACCAGGGCAGTTCGTAGCTCCTGGAGGGTTCTGGGAGAAACCTGTCGAGCTACAATTCTCCTGCCCAGTGCATCCCAAACATGCTCTATCGGGTTCAAGTCTGGAGATCTTGCTGGCCATTCCATCTTTTGAATATCCTCCTCTTCGAGGTATTCGTTGACCAGCCTTGCCCTATGTGGGCGAGCATTGTCGTCCATAAAAATGAAATGGGGACCAAAGGCACCCCTGAAGAGCAGTCAGAGAGCCTCTCTAAAAAAACGTGGAAGTCTGTGCGTCCGTCTAACATGATGCTGCCCCAGACAATGACACCACCACCACTATAGTGGTCAACTTCCGTGATGTTAGAGGGATTGTAGCGTGAAAACTCGCCGGGAATCCGTGCTTAGACTGAATCTCGACTCATCACTGAATAAAACACAGGCCCATTGTGCTTGGGTCCAGGGCTGGCGTTGTCTGCACCAAGTCAGCTGGACTCTCCTGTGTCCTGGAGTGAGTGGGATGCAGACCGCTGGTCTCCTGGCATACAGCCCTCTCTCATGAAGCCTCCGGTAAACAGTATGCCTCGAAACAGAGGTTCCAGTAGCAGACCAGAGCTCGTTTACGAGATGAATGGCCGTCATCTCCCTATGGCGCCTGGCTGTTAGAGCAAGATACCTATCTTCTTGCCTTGAGATAGCCCTAGGACGACCTTGCCCTGGTCGTCTGCATATCGTCCCTGTCTCTTGGAACTGTCTCCATAATTCCGAGATGACATTTCTCGAAACATGAAAAAATCTCGCAACTTCTGCTTGGGTCTGTCCAGCCTCCAATCGTCCCACTGTTCTCCATCTTTCGGAATCTTCTAACCTTGGGTGATGTTCCATCCTTCCGTAAAATGGCTAGAATGTCCAAAACTTACACGCTGCCGCCTTTTAAAGCGATGTCACAAAGACTGTGTTATTTCGAAGTAGCTTAATTTACATGTGCAAAGAAGGACTTGAACGATTATTATTGGTTAGTAGTAATCCGCATTGTTAACTTGCTTCAACGCCCAAATTTCAATGGAATCGGTCCAGTGGTTTTAGAGAAATCCACGAAAATGTGTTTGTCCTGTTAATTTTGAGCACCAGTGTATGTACTTTTAAATTTGTTATTCATATTATAAACACAAAGGCCTTCATGGTTTTTTTCTGCTTCCTGGAAGTTTATCAGTTTATCTGTAAAGAAATAAAAATTGATAACTTTTAAATATACTTCAATTCCTGATGAGATTTATGTTTAATTTCAGGATTTCCTTTCTTTTATGGGAGTTTTGCCTTTAGGATTCTATGTAAGTCAAATGGATTTAATACATATTATAATGCACCCATTATATCTGATGTCTACTATGTGTGTTTACCATTTATTTTAAAAGCAGTTATCAAAAAATTAAACGAAACATAAATCACTTAAAATGACATTTTATTTTAAAATTCTTATGCCCTATCTTATTTATTTCTAAAGATTTATTTAGTTTGAGTTAATTTTCATACACGTCAGGTTCCTTGATATTCTTTAATTGAAGAAAATTGTTAAATATGATGGACCCGATTTCGGAACTTTACTCTATGAATTCGAATGAACATATGCTATTGTAAGACATGTGCTACGAAAGGTAAACACTCAAAGTTTACTTCAAACACATCACGTCACATTACATCACAGGTGTTCTAAGTGAACGCCTTCCGTAACCCGACAGACATCAAGCCGATAGTCTGTCTCCTGCTTTTTGTAATATGTCGCGACAGCAGTGAACGTATCGTAATGTCAGACATGTGCTTAGAAAGGTAAACTTTCACACTTTAGTTTCCATGCAGTGTTTTCACTGCAGCCATTGCTGATATTGACCGCGACAGGCTACGAAAGGTTTGACAGGAGATAGACTATCGGTTTGATGTTTGTCGAATTACGCAAGGGTTCACAAGAACACCGGTGATGTGATGTGTTCTAAGTAAACTTTGAACGTTTACCTTTCGTTGCACATGTCTCACAATATCATATGTTCATTAGATTTCACAGAGTAACTTCTGAAGTCGGGTCCATCATTTTGACTTGTCCTGTATTCTTTAATTAAAGAAAATTATTAATAATTATTTAGTAATAAGATTGGCAAGTTCTTTTATTGAGAAAATATTATGTTGTGCTCAACATGTACACTAATTGAGCTGAAAGCTTTAACGGAGGATGTAGCGGTCTATTTTGTTTCGCTTTTCTCGAAGAGCGCCAGACAAATGACCATGGGGTTTGGCATGTGAAAATTAACACTGACTGCAAAGCAGCCGTCAACTTTGTTTTCTTTGCAGTCATATCTAAGAAAATTGCTCCTAAAAGTTGAAGAGTTTGTTAAAGAATTTTCCGAGCAGAGATGTCTTCCAGAGCGATGCCGAAGCATTTAAGTGATGATGGGATTTTTCTAAACCTATCAACAGTCATATGCATTCTATAAATTTTGGGTAAAGACGAGAAAGTAAATCAAATTTTACTTGTTTCCAACGTAACGTGGAAGCTAAAGGGGGAATCCAGCCAAATAAGAGTTGTGTAGAATTTTGCAAAAACATTTGGAAAGTTTAATTTTTTCGACTATAGATCGACAAAAATCTCTAAAAATTGGATTTTATTTAGCACTCTTTGATGCAGAGAAGTAGGCACGGCTATGTGACCTGATGACGCGTTCAACGATAATCGCTAAATGGTCTGATCAGTGATCACCAACGCGTGTTTTCCCTATTGCATCTGTGCTGGTGAAACCCTGTATAAATATTTCAACGATGTTTAAGAAAACTTTGATACATCCCTACATGTTTGAACACGAGTTCGATTCCTCTCTCACTGATGAAGAAAACGTTAGCAGCGACGAAATTATAGATGAAACTTAACCGTACATTTGTAGCAAGATCGGTAATGATGTGTTAATGCGGTGCACACATTCCTATAGAATCAAGTCTGAATACAGTGCTGCTTCTCTACTGTGTATCCTACCGCCCCTATGAACAGCGTTAGCAGCCGTATCATAAATTACCTCCGCGAGCAATAGATCGCGTGATATCTTGTATTTTTTTAATTACTACCTAATATTTAGAAGAAAATTTTATCCATATCGTGAATTAGCATCATAATATAAAGATATTCAACCATACTCTAATTAGGGCTGGAGCTCCCCTTTAAAATCGAGCCTGTGCTCAGCAAAAGAAAAAATACAGCCCCACCATATGAATATTCCAGAAGTCTTACGGAAAGTCAATGTTCTGATTAGGCAGGAGAATCCTTCAAGCTAAAATGCAATAGCCAAACGCTTAAAGATCTCCGAAAGAACTGCTACACGATTATCCACGAACATTTAGCTTAAAAAACAAACCTAAAATTCTCCATCATGCACTAAAGTCCATACGCATTCAGAACCGAAATTGTACGAACGCAATGTCGTAGGTCGTAGATATGATTTTGTAGTTCTATTTGACGAGGCCTTAAGTTTATTTCCAAGATTGCAATGGCACTTGCAAAATGTTATATATAAGCAAGAGAAGAGGCCGAACATTTTGTATTGACAGTGGAGACGTTCAGTGCTCAGTAATATGTGGACAAGGTTTTAAGTCATCAATCGAGCTGGAAATCCCAAAGTTGTATCCATGTGAATGTAACCAAGTTTGCCCATCTTGATACTTTGCTGCATTTTCTAATACTACGCACGTCTCAGGTAGGAGTGGTGTTGAAGATTATATCTGCAGTAACGATTATTAGCAACAAAATTATTCCAGTCAAACCATCGACATCAATTCAGTGAACTCCAATGCATTTGGCCAACTTGAACAAAGATGAAGAGGAAGCCGTGTTACCACCATGAAGGTCGCTGGATAATTTAAATTTATAAACTGCTGTGGAATATCTTTTTATCTGCCTCAAATAATTAAATAAAAATTATTTATAATTAAAACAATTGACACACCTGCCTTTAACTTATAATAATTTTGTTACAATCCAATTCCGCAGAATAAAAACGTTGAATGACAATTTAATAACTCAAAAACAAAGACATTATTTCACGGATTCAAAAACAAAAGAATTATCTCAAAATTTTTCTTCCTGGTCGAATAGAAATCTATTACATATCAATTCTCATGGTCTCAAATGTCCCTAAAAACGTCAAAAAACAATCCCGATTTCCTGATCAACGCCAACCAAATTGTACAGGGCGATTCACTCGAAAGAGATCCCGAATATTCTGTTATAACTCTAGCTAGGACAAAGCAATCTGAACGAAAAAACGTATAATTTGCTCTTAAGTATATGAAGCTTGCACTGTGGAAAATTGAAGGAAAATATCTAACGTGAAATTGCTACTATTCAACCAGGTAGGAATATGGAGCGCACAGAAATGTGTTTGGCAGAAAATATAAACAAGACATGAAGTATATTTTTGGTTCAGATTGCTTCATCCTACCGAGATTTATTACATAATATTCGAGGCCTCTTTCGAGAGAATGACCCGATAGTTGCATCCAATGAAAAATAAAAATATTTGAAGATTGTTGAGAAAATTCTTCTCAAATTGCAGTCAGTTAAAGATAAAACAATAAAACGTTTTAATTACAATTATATTTTTATTTAATTTGTTATTGATAATGAAAAGATATTATCAATAATAATTAATTAAATAATCGTTTAGAGACTATTAAAAACGGGAACACTCCTAAATGCCCCTCAATTGCACATTTTGGCCTCGATGACATGAAGCATTATCCAACTGAAAGACTACCATTGTGAGTTTTTCTATCGAAAGATGGAAGGAAAATCATTACATCATGTTTGGAGGTCATCTCCAGTATATATTTAATTATTTACCATTGTGGGAGTTAACAAAATCCATGGCATGTAGTAATTGTTTCCAGAAGGTATCACGTGTACCATAACCATGGATATCGGGATGTTGATTTCCTGAACAACCTCGGAAATGGCATGCCCCAAAAATCGAACACCTTGTATGATCACAATGACAGGAATAGTTCTCGTCACCTTGCCATGATCACAACGAAGGGATATAATTTAAGTAGATAGCGTTCATAGGCGCAATCATTATACAAGGTGATTCAGAAAGGTAGGTCAAGAATGAAATACCCTGTACAGTTTATAGCGGGGAACAATATTTTTCCTATAAACATGGGTCCGGAAATGCATCCTTACAGAGATAATGCAACTTGTACGAGGTAGGAATGGATGTGCGTTACCCGGACGGCAATGGTAGGGTCCATGTAAATTAGGATCTAAACATGTAAATTGTTCGTGTTCTCTCTTTTAAAAGAGAAGAAACGAAGCATGTAACTCCAATATCGTACAATGGATCGCTTGACAAATTGAAGAGCTTGACAACTTACTACTAGCTGCGGTACCTAACATGTGGTTCCAACAGGATGGTGCCCCTGCTCATAAATCTGCCCGTGCCAGGGATTTAATTCAAGCCACGTTTCCTGACCAGTGGATTGGGACCAATGGTCCAATAGCATGGCCACCACGGTCATCAGATTTGACACCCCTAAATTTTTTCCTGTGGGGCTACTTGAAGGCTCAGGTTTACGCCACTCCACCTCCAGATCTGGTGTATTTGCAAAACCGAATCATTCGAGAAGTCCGCTCTGTTAGCCCTGCAATGTTGTGTGTATGCAGAGATAAGTACATGCAGCGTCTGCAGACATGCATTGTGGTCGATGGCGGCCACATTGAACATTTTGTTTAAATTTTTTTTTATTTGATTACCCATCAAGGTAGATGGGCCAAACCTTCGTTTTTCATTTTACAATGACGTTTACAAAGACTGTAAAGTGAGGAATGCTTTTTCGTATGAACACCTCTACGTCCGTTTTTCATTTCACATTTTACATTTTTTGCATTTTCCATTTCCCATGTACAGTTTTCAAATTTCATAATGTTTTTCTTGGGGGAGAAAGCCCGGTCGAGGTTATTAGTTCTTCAAGGTAACGACTCATTCATTCTCATTAATTTTCCAAATGTAAGCCCTACTGTTTTCTAATAAGTATGTTTTTGTCCACATCGGCTAGCCGTACCTTTCACATTACCCAGTCGATAAAGGGGGCAGGTCATGAGATTTTTTCACCGGGTTTTTTGCTAAACCCACATTTTACATGCTCTACAACTTTCTAAATAACACATGTGGTCTAACCCCTACCCTTACAAAATTAAAATTTTCAAAATTTACCCCTTCACCCCCAGGGACGCGAAATGTTTTTATTCTGAATTAGGGGACATTAAACCAAATAATCAATATTCATTTTCCCCCAATTTGTTTCCCTTGTGTCGTTATTTGGACCTAAAGACGGGTCACCAATTATGAAACACTCTGTATATACAGGGTGATTATAATTAAAGTTACGATTTCAAAAATCGATAATTTGAAAACTACTCGTCATAATGACCTGATATTTTAGCAGAACAATTGTGAGGAAATAGAATTTTGTTTGGCGAAGGAAAAAAATATTTCCAAAATCTGTCGATAGATGGCGCTGGCAGGGTAATATCAGGGGAAAAACCAAAAATGGATTCGTGAAACACAGGAATGTTGTTAGCCAAAATGAAACAATAAAGTTCAGGGATTAACGAAAAATTTATTAGCGAAACGACAAGAATACGTGATTACAGTAACTGTGATAATGCCAAAAAAACAGAGCTTCATGGAACAAACATCTTACTGATGATTAAGGCAGAAGTTGCTCGATATGCCCTCCGCGTTGTTCCGCTACTAATTGGAAGCGCAAAATGTCACGTATTAGTAATTTGCATATCTCCAGACAATGTGAACCCTACCAGCGCCATCTATCGGCAGATTTTGGAAGTATTTATTTTCCTTCGCCAAACAAAATTCCATTGCCTCACGATTGTTCTGCTAAAATATCAGGTTATTCTGACGAGTAGTTTTCAAATTATCGATTTTTGAAATCGCAACTTTAATTATAATCACCCTGTATATAAAAGATGAAACTGATCAACGCACAGCCCAAACCATCATGCTTAGAAACTTGAAATTTTGTACAGAAGTTCTTTACAAAATGTAAGTGAGCACTAAGACCGGGTTTCTCGAAATCGGATCCCCTGCCCACCCAGAGGGGCAGAAAGGAATTGCACGTTCGGTCGCTTGGCTCTGCCCCCAATAAACGCATATCGTCGAAATTTTGCAGGAAGGTTTCTAGCCACCGTTCCAAAAAAGTAGTTTCCCCGATTTTCGATATTTGAATTTTGAGGGTGCGAAAACTGATAAAAATCGATTTTCGAGGGTGTTTCATAAAATTTTCTGATATTTTGATGCAACCTTGCGGGGAATAAAGAAAAAGCAACGAAATTCGGAGGGAAGGTTCTTGGGTATATTTCCACTGTGTGACGGGCGTCCGTTTTGTATTTTTGCCGTCTAACTCCAATACAGTATTTCGCGAGTAAAATGAGGTCTAGAATAATGAAATTTGGTACGGTGATGGTAATTGACGAGATCAAATGTCTATTTGGTTTATTTTTTAATGATTTGGATCCAATTTTCCGGTATTTTATGTTTTCCGGATTATTTTTTTGGTTTTCATAAATTAACGTACAAACTCGCATGCTGAAAACTTAGTTTTTACATTGGTCATAAAATATCGATTTTGTTATTTGATTTAAAATTTATTTAAAGTATCCAGGACTATTTTTCGATTTCTTATGAACTAGTTGATATATCCGGCGTTGCTCGGATCCTTTTTTGATGAAATTTTGCAATTTCTGAATGTGAATATATAGAAAAAGTTAAAATTATTCTCCACCTTTTCTCTCCGGCCCTGCGTTAAACTCACTAAGCTAAAGGGCCGGTGATTGGATAGGAGTGAAACAGAATACAATAAAATTGGTAGAGACTTTACAACTCAACAAAGGGAGAACAGAGTTTCCGACTAGTTTCGCCATTTATTCCCGGCTTTATCAAGGATACACACAAGAGGACATAAGCCTTTATATACAGAAAATACGATACAGAATGAGAACATAATTGGTTGAAGAAATAACAAATAGTAAATAAATAAATTATACAGTGGCGACATTTGGATAGGAGAATGGTTGGATAAGGAACCAATAACAATGAAATTATAAGGAAACATTGAGAGGAAAATTGATTGAAATATAAAGGAAAAAGTGACGTCATAACAAACAAAATTGAAAACGCGGACCTAGTAGAAGACTCATCCAGAGTTAACAAACTAAGATAACAATAAGAAAATGGAAATTAAAGTAAATGTTCAAAATTACAAGATATCGGATAAAGAATTTAAAATAGAATAAATATCTTGGTAAAGCAAGATCGGCACCGGACAGTGGCTCAGCTGACAGCCCAATACAAAGCAGGTCCAAGTGCAAGTGTTTCGGAACACATAATTCAGCGGACCTGTTGGATATGGGACTGCGCAGCAAACGTCCCACTCGTGTGCCTCTATTGACGAAGCGTCGTTGTCCACTACGCCTGCAGTGGTCTCGGGAACATCGGAGACTGGACCATGGATAAGTGGAAGAGAGTTGCCTGGTTGGAAGAATCACGATTTCTTATTCATCACGTCGATGGTCGTGTCAGGCAGGGTACGCCGACTTCCAGGCGAACAGTTGCTCCCCCCCCCCCCCCCCCATTACAGCAGGCCATACCCATGCTGGTGTTGGCGGTATTATGCTTTGGAGGACGTTCTCTGGGACACATAGTTGTGGTAGAACGGACTCTCTGCAGACTCTCTGAACATCATTGCGGACCAGTTGCATCTGAAGATTCCTTTTCCAGCATAACAACGCCCCATGTCACAAGGCTCGAATTGTATTGGAGTGGTTCAAGGAGCATAAGAATGAATACCAATTATTGTCCTGGCCAATAACTCGCCGGATCTTAATCCAATAGAGCACATTTGGGATATCATGGAGCGGCAGCTCAGAGCTCAAGCATCACCATGTCGGAATATCTCGACTTTGCGTGACCGTGCCTTAGAGATTTGGTACAACCTGTCTCCAGTCTTCTACCAAGAACTTGTGGCATCCATGCCAAGACGAGTTGTAGATGTTTTGCATGCCAAAGGTGGCTCAACGCGTTATTGAGTAGATGGTCACATAATGTTTTGGCTCTTCAGTGTATATGGAATGTACTTACCTCCCGTTTTAAGCATGTCAAGAATGGTTTACACTATCACAGTTTCTTCCGCAAAGAAAAACAGATCATAAATTTTGAAATTCGAAATGGCCGGCATTAAAAAAAACCTTCAAAATACTTGTTTTACATAACTAAACTTTATCACCACAATATAATTAAACGGCAAGAAATTCAGGATAAGCGCTGCGATCATTTGTAAACCCCATTCGGGTGAATTATTATACCTCGAATAGGTTTAAGGTCTTTCTTGTGAATATGTTTAGAAATAGTGTCATTGCTATCAAAAAGATTTCATGTAAGTATAAACGAGATTTGAACGAGTCGTGTTCAAACGAAACCCGATCGAGTCAAAGGAACAGAAAACACAAGCAAATAGAAAGAATAGTATTTAATGAAGAGTAGTGCACACACTTTCTGAAAGGAAGTCACCCATGGCGTTTAGTCACTGTTTAGGAAGACGGGAAGTTCCGTTCGCGTAAAAAGATAAAGGTTTATGTTCGAACCAGTTCGAAACTGCTTCCTGCACCTCCTCATCCGTGTGGAATCGTTCTCCCCTGAGGAATTTCTTCAACGGACCGAAGAGGTAAATCACAAGGGGACAAATCCGATATAAAAAAGATGTTCGAGAACTTCCCTTTCATCTGGGCTAGAGCATTCACAACAACTGCGACATGTGGGCGTGCATTGTCGTGAAGAATGATTAGTCTTGAACAGCATGCCGGATCGCTTGTTTTTGATCTTTTTTCCCGTCTTCCCAAAGAGTGGGATGCGTGCCTGAACGCCATGGGTGACTTCTTTTGAGAAACTGGTGACTTCTTCCAGTATTATTCGTTAAATACTGTCCTTTCTATTTGCTTATGTTTCCTGTTCCCTTCTTCTTACAACACCTGCTTGACTGGAACGACTCGTACATTGAAAACGACTCGTACACAATCTACCCAAAAGTAATCGGACACTTTCGATTTTAGACGTTTTGTCGAATATCTTGGAAAATACATGACGAATTATCCTGAAACTTCTGGGGTGTAAAGAGCATGTTATCCCTCATATATTTCGGCGAAGGTTTTGTCCCGAAGGCAGATAGGGCACAAGGTGAACCAAAAAAATAATGTTTGGGATAGCCCTGTAAAAAATAATGTTTGAAATGCCTTGTTGCTGTAGCATATGATTAAGAGGCTTCTTTTCCTTATCTGTGTTCATTTGTATGAGAATAACGCTTATATTCATGGAGATTTAAAGGTTTCTTTAAAATAATCGAAAATTTTTCATAAGTTTTTTGTTTATAACATGCAGGGTTTTCAACCCAATGCAATGCTTTTTTCAGGAATTTTGAAAAACTACATCAGAGACAACACCCTGCAATCAGAATATAAAAACATTAAATATTTGATGAAGTATGAGCATTTTTACTGAATAATGTTTAACTGCGCATGTGCAAGGGTTACCAAAAAGCTTTTGCATAATTTATTAGCCAAATGTATAGAGCTACTCTTATAAAAAGCCCAAGCAAATAGCGTGAAAATTCAGAAAGATATCGACGATAGAACGATTTCAATTTCTGTTGCTCTCAAAAATATAGAAAACCATAAGGGGTTTTCTCCAAATTTTTATTTTTGAAGAAAACACCTTATCTTTTTTTTTTAAAGAGCACCTGATATTAAATTCATTCTATCGGCGATATTTTCTGAATTTTCACGCTATTTCCTTAGGCTTTTCATAAGTGTAACTCTATGCATTTGGCTAATAAATAATGCAAATAAATTTTTGGTAACGCTTGCGCATGCGCAGTTAAATATTGTTTAGTAAAAAGGTTCATATTTTATCAAATATTTAATATTTTTATATTGTGATTCCAGGGTGTTTTCTCTACTATAGTTTGTCAAGTTTCCTGAAAATGGCAAAAATTTGGGTTGAAAATCCTGCATGTTATAAACAAAAAGCTTACGAGAGCATTTCGATTTTTTTAAAGAAACCTTTCTTTCTCCATGAATATACGCTATTCTCATACAAATGAACACAGCTAAGAAAAAGAAGCCTCTTTATCAAATGTTAGCTTCAACGCATTTTAAGCATTATTTTTTACAGGGTGATCCTAAACATTATTTTTTGGTTCACTTCGTTGCTGGTCCCCTATTTGCCTTCGGAACAAAACCTTCGCTGAAGTATATGAGCTGTAACATGATCTTTACACCCCTGAAGTTTCAGAATAATTTGTCAAGTATTTACTAGATATACGACAAAACGTATAAAATCGAAATTGTCCGATTAATTTTGGATAGTGTATACTTTTGGATAAGGTCAGTCATTTTATTTCTAATAAAATTTTATTACTGGCGGTTTTATATAATACGAGGAAAAGTCATTAAACAATAGGAATTTTGTTATAACTTTCATAGAGATATATGCACAACGAAAAATTGTATTACTGGACACAAAATGGTTCCTCAGCAATAGACCATAGAGGTGTCATGACGATCGAGGAATATGCCTTTGCGCAATACTTTGTACAATATGCTGCTCTGCTGTCGACTTGCACCATAGAAGAGCAACGAAGCGTTTTTACGGTTTTTGTGGCCAGAGGGAGTGAAAGCCGAAATTACAGCAGAATGAAGGTTCAGTATGGAGACAATAACACTAGTGAACACACATTTGGTAACTAAGACCACACATAGTGTTCTTAGTAGTAATTTGTATGTAAAATCCAAATCTGCTTTTAGAATTTTTCTACCACTTAAAGTTTCCAAGTTATGCACATCGAAACTTCTATGTTAAAGTAATGTGTGTGAAGAGAAGCGGCTACAATGTTAAAGTATCCATATGTTGGGGCCGCAAGGATATTTACCGGGCCCCAAACACTGAATGATCTTAAAATGTTTCATTGTAAAACAAGAAAACTGTGCGTGCTAGAGAAATTTAAAAATAATAATCGTAATCAGCAGAAAAAATATTACCAAAAATCACCCACTTGCATTTAGTTACAAGAAAAAACTTAAATTTTGTTGGCTAGTGTAATTGTTTAAGTAAGGGGAGAATGTATGAATGGGTGGAAAGATTTAAAACCCGAAGACAAAATGTCAGTGATTATCACAGGAGTGGGATACCAGTTAGCGTGGCAACTGAAACATACAACTGGAAGAACTTTGCGGAGTCAAAAGTATGCAGATGACGAGGAGGTGATGGAGGCGGTGCGAAGATGGTTACGGGCCACGCCAAAAAGCTTTTTTCTGGAGGGCGTCGGCAAGCTTGTAGACAGGTTGACCAAATATGTTGCAAAGCAGGATTACTATGTCAAAAAATAAGGCAAAAATACCTTTTTCTGTGTACCCTTGTTAAAACGTTATAATAAAATTCCTGTTGTTTAATGATTTTCCCTTCTACTTTAATCTCTCACGTTAAGTACCAATTGAATTATTCAAAATTAAAGGCATCTAAAGCTTTATATAATTAACTAATTAATTTCAATTTTCTATTCTAGATATATTTATGGATTGTTGTTCTGAACTTTCACCGAGAATTACGTGATCCTCCGGCATACAGCATTGAAATGAAAGCCTAAATTAAACAATAATAATATTTTTTTAAAAAAAATTAACTTTATATGGGGTCTATATATGCACTTTAATTTTTACTCGAAAATTGGCAAATAGGTGCATTATGGTTATTCTAAACGTAATAACATACACCTCAAACGCTATCTTACAATATTAATACCTTATAAAATAAGAAAATTTGCCAAGTTAGCGTCAAGGGCTTAATGTGCATCGTTAAGGTGACAACAAAATATGAATTCAACAAATGGACCAAAATTCCTATCGCCGGCCTTATACAGGGTGTTTTTGAATTGAGTATAGATTTTTTTGGAGATGATAGAAGAGGTCCTTAGAAGTATTTTTTGTCATATGAAGATAAGGTCCCCGCAGCTCCGTTTACTTACAATACTGCATTGAACAATCAAATGACACCGAACGCCGTGTGCGTTGGTAGGCCTAGATTATTTTATTTTTAACAATTAACGCAAGCAATCTACTGCAATGACGTATATTAAAGATAGACTCCGAATCCTATTGTTATAACTTGAAGCAAATTGGGAAGCTCCATGCCCAGAACTGTCATGGCCGAAAGTCAGTGAAGATGATGCAAAACACATGGCTAACAGAAGAGTAGCTGATTAATAATTCTTTCATACGTCGATCACGGAGTGATAAGTTTATCTTTTCGTTTACTTTGTATTTGAAGTATTTTATTATATTTTATAAACAATTTTTCAATTTCGTTTCGATTGTCTTTCAGTTAGGTATTTTCATTTTAGTTACGTATTTTTGATTTATTTTTGAGGAAAATGATTCCTGATCTTTTTGTTTTATTTGTTTGTACAATTGTAGGCAGTTTAACTTTGAGGAATGGTTTTCGAATTAATTATTCCTCAGGCCCAAAATCTTCAAAAACAAAGCAACCAGACAGCTAATTACTCCACAGCTCACTCCTGCCCAGAACTAACATGGCTCAATTTGCTTCACTTTTTGCCGCTGTTAACAATAGAATTCGGAGTCTATCTTTAATATACGTCATTGATCTACTGTAATAACTTTTAAAGTAATTGTTTGCAAAGAAATTTCAAGGTCCACGTGCCTGTTTGTTGAAAAGTCTTAGGACAAACTTCGTCAAGGAGATTCCATGGTATCCAACCCCTTTGTAAAATACGATTAGTCTGTATGTAAATGGCGGTCATTTCGAACAATTACTGTAAAAGTCATACAGTAGATTGTTTGTGTTAATTGTTAAAAATAAAATAATCTAAGCCTACCAACGCACACTGAGTCCCGGTGTCATTTGATTGTTCAATGAGTATTGTAAGCAAATGGAGCTGCGGGGACCCCATGTTCATATGACAAAAAATACTTCTAAGGACCTCTTCCATCATCTCCCAAAAAATATGTACTCAATTCAAAAACACCCTGTATACGTATATTGTAATTGTATGTAAGTTTTAGCAATGTAATATATGGTTTTGTGTTTTATATCTGATTTAAAAATTAATAAGCTCCAAATAAATATTAATACATTTACATTTACATTCTGGAATATTTTTTACTTAAGTGAGATGCCAAGTTTAAACAGGGTTTTACTTGTTGTCAAAATTTTATCCTTTTATTACACAGCCAATGGTGAAAAACATTTTGAATGAATTTGCCTTATTTATGTAGAGATATATTCATGGAG
>JAHWFO010111602.1:0-10952 GCA_023313115.1 Rhysida immarginata | reverse complement strand
GCCCCAGGACGCGGGTTCGACCCCGGCCGAGGACGAGGAAGATTTTTTCAGGGGGAAAATCCTGAGACCACGCGCTTACCTTCGGAAGGGAAGTAAAGCCGTCGGTCCCGTGTAGTTGTTTGCCGGCTGCACGTTAAAGAACCCTTGCGAGGTAAAATTTGTGGCCTCTACAACGCCGTTCTGAAATGACCATAGCAGTTGTAAAGGACATTAACACCAAACAAACCAAACCAAACAACCAGGGTATTCTTCTTGCTGATTTTCTGGCCAAAGGAGAAACGGTGAACGCTGCTGTTTATTCTACCATATTGGATCGGCTACGAGCTGCTCTATGCCGAAAGAGTCCGCAGAAGGCTATGGTAAGCGCGAACCCATACTGCTGCATCAGTGTCGCAAAAACTGCAGTCCTGAAGTGGGAAGTCCTATGATATCCAGCCTATAGTCCAGATCTGGTACCTTCGGACTTTCATCTGTTCGGACCTATAACGCAACACCTTGCTGGCACTCGCTTCCAGAGCGACAATGAGGTGAAAACGGCTGTGCGTTCATGACTTTGCTCCAGCCGAACGAATTCTACGCTATGGACATCGAAAAGTTGGTCTCACGTTGAGACAAATGCTTAAATGTGAATGGCTAATTTGAGAAGTATATCAGTGCTCATCGTTCAAAATGTATCTAATGAATTTTGCAAATACATGACGGTTTTGCTATGAAAAATTTAATGAATTATTTTTTGATTTTCACTCGTATTATTGATTTTACCAGTCCGTCTGTCTGTCCGTCTGTTCACTTCATATTTTCTACAGTTTTTGACGTAAAAGGTTGAATTCGGAATGTGTCTTACAAAGTACATATGTTACTTCACTATTAAGTTTGGTTTCGATTGGCCCAATAGACTGCGCCACCGCACTTTTTGCCACATGGTGCTACAGTCAAGTAAGATATATAGCAGGTATATACAGGGTGTTGTTAAAGTGGAGGCTAAAATTGAATGTAGACAAATGCAAGGCGATGTTTGTTTCCAAGAAGAGAAAGAGATCATTAGATTCTCTAACACTATATGGCAAAAAACTGGACTGGGTTGAAACTTATAAATATCTTGGTGTTGTTATTGACTCTAAACTTACCTGGACTCCCCACGCAACTTATGCGTTGAATAAGGCTAGGAGAGCCAAGTTTAGCTTGATTGCTCTGCTGGGCCGAAATAGTGCTCTAAACATTGATACTAAACTCCTACTCTATAAGGTCATTGTTCGGACTATTTTGACGTATGGTATGCCCGTCTGGGCCACAATATGTAAGACTAGGTGGAAAGAACTGCAAACGTTCCAAAACGTTACCCTTAGGACTATTGCGCAAAAAGATCGGAGAATTGTTCGCAATTCCTCCATTTATAATGACTTCAACATGATTCATATTGGCAAATACAGAAAATCATATCATTTTTATTTTTATTTCTGTTCATATCTCAGTTATCGTTCAAATTCGGACCCATGTTCATATGAACTTTTTTTTGCTTAGAATCGCATATTCTATCACCGCTATCATTTTGGCGATGAAATTTAACAACACCCTGTATTCAATATAAAGAAACTCGAATGCCGATTGTGGGCGCCATGATGTAGCCAAGCAGCTCTCACGTAAATAGTTATCGTTATGATGTATATTGAGAAACTCTTGTATGGTATTGTGTTCAAATTGTTTCCCTCCAATCATAGTGATAACGTTCACGGTTTTAAATTTTATTTAAAAATGCCGTATAACTGTTCAGTTTATAGTTGCAATGGAACAACAAAAAAGAACCCGGATTTACTATTTCTTCGTTTTCCTCTACTAAACAAAATGAAATGTAAGTGACAAGCAAACATTAGAAGCGGCAAATAAAAGCCATCAAAACATTCTCGCGTGTGTTCACGCCATTTCAATGATGAGGACGACAGAACGAAAATCAGGTTCTTTGATTGAGGACTACATTGGGGCCAATAAAAATAAATTACGTGATTTCATAATTCGTGGTAAATTTTCAAAAAGTCTGAAATTTTAAATTTAAGTTAAATTTAAATACGTAGACACAAAGCACGCAAGACTTAAAAAGACTTCAGTGTCTCATGTCAACATTGCGGAGTGGCCTATTCGTGCTACAAAATCAAAACGTGAGCCTCCCAGAAGAAAAAAGTTCACAACAAAAAACAAGGTAAACACTATTGTACCTGGCGAAAATATGAAAGTTCAGTTTCAGGAAATAATAATAAGAGACACTTCGCTTGAAGTTGAACAAAAATAGTCAGTGGAATCTGTACACACACGGTCTTGCATTTTATGTAAACAAATCATCACTTTCAGATATTCACTGGTTTCAGCATTTCTGAATTTAACTGTTTTTATGAGTTTATAGATGTGTTTTCATCCCTTTCCCTTCAAGAGAAAATATTAGTGATTTTTAAGTTATTCATGCATGCTTTTGAAAAGATTTACATGCATTTCAAAACATTTTCACTGTTAATCAGATATACTGACTTACTGGATCAATAAATTTTATTACAAATTATGACAACTTATATCTGGAATGAAAATGCGTTTACAGAAGGAGAATTTGGACACGTCCATCTGAAAACGTTAGATACATTTTAAGAACTGGGTTAAAATAACTTCGTTCCCTTTTCAAAGTTAGCTAAAGCAGGCCGTAAGCTTTCTGTTCTTATGCCAATAAATTTCCTTGGGATAAAAATTAATCCAGCAAGTTTGGGATAAATTGGTGGGATAACGCTCACTGTTCAAAATTTCATCTACCCACTTGTTTAACCTAAATCTAAAGAATTATTTACGTGCAAGTTTTCATTTCAACCATTTATTTTTTTATTATAATATAAAATTTAATTCCCTTTTAGAAATGTAGCTTTATCTCTACCAGTTTTCGCTCCCAGAATCATCAAATTTTGTGGAATGTCCTTTTAGTAACTGTTTCATTAGAATTTCGCATGCACCATGGAGCCATTATGAAACGAATACCATATTTGACAGAAGCGCCCCATAGCATGATGAAAATCAGCGGCACAGTCTTTGGGGCTGGAGTTACAGGGGTGGCATTTAGATATGGTATGCAGATTCCACTAGGCAATATTCGTTTTACTTTGAAGTTTGGGCCAAATTCACCCAGAGGGGTCAGAGTTGTGAGGATTGTGGTCACGTGGTCTTTAGAACTATTAACGCTTTCTAAAGATAACATACAGCATATAATATATTGGAAACGATGAGAAGCGAAAGAAGAAAGAGCTCTTTTTAAAATCAATGTTAAGATAAAAAATGGGATGTAAAATGCGCGGATAAAAGGGGTAAAGAATAGATGAACTCAGGGCTTCGGCTACTTTCCTATACTCTGCTAGGAGGAATTAATTTCTTGTGATAACCAGAATGTGCCTTTTTCGCTAAATATCGCATCCAGCCGCCATATAGGAACTCAATAATTGCTGAAACATTTCAAAGGGCATTTGTGACCAAGAAGACATCAGTGCATGCCAATGTGGATTAAGATTATTGGCTATTGTGAAACGTTCGGTTGCTTCGATTATTGGCGATTTTAAAGCAATTACTAGAAAACGTTCTACGCCGCTTCTTCAAATTTGGAAGTAAAGTTTGCACAAATGCGTCTCACTAGAAGAGAATTACTTTGAGAAAGACCATCTTCACTTAGATTATATTCATAAATGGATGCAGAAAAACAATCAGTATCATGGTCCTTCAATATGTTCACCCTTGGTCACACAACGCACATCAATACGATAATTAAATTCCTCCCACACCCGAGGAAGCATGTCCGGCATGACGACCTTTAATGCACATGTTATCGACAACGAAGATTTCCGAAAGACGTCGATAATGATGTTACGTTAATGTTTTCTTTAACGAATCCCCAAAGCTAATTATCGCCTGACATGAAGTCCGATGAATGGGATGGCACGATTGACGCTCACTCGCACATTCCTGTGAAACTGCGGAAGAGTTCCATCATTCTGGAGAATGCAGTCGTCGTAAGATATGTGTGAGTGCTCCTCAATTGTGTTCATCAACAGCACTAAATCGGCCATGCTACAATGACGACGATAACCGTCTCCCGTGACCAACTCCTTCTCCGGGCCTCATGCCATGTGATTATTTCCTTTGTGGGTTCATTAAAAGCAACGTTTATGTACTTCATTACTCATGACTTTTCAGGATCTTCATGGTCGGATAACACGTGTACTACAGGCCAAATATCGGACGGTAACATCGGACATGCTTCATAAGATATGGGACAAATAGTTTTATCGTAATGTATGCCGTGCACATACAGTATATAACAAGAATGATTTTACCGCCAAAGCGGATAAAGGGAGCACATTTTCATGTTATAGCATCGTACATGGATATATTGACTTAATCAACATTTTAAAACACTTAAGAGAAAATAAATAAATATGAAAACTAAATTGTAAATTACTATTAAGTAAGCTAATGTATAGAGAGAATTTAAACGAATAAACTTGAAGAACTGAAAGGTAAATGAAGAGGGAGTTATTCCTCATACATTTTAAAAAAAAAGTTCTTTAATTTGTAAGAATTCCCACATAATGTTAAACGAAGTGAGCCTCAATTGCTGAAGCGTTGTGTGTAAGCATCTATTATTTTTTCATATTAAATTAATAAAGTTTTTCTACGTTATCGTCTACTATTGAAGCAAGCGAGTAACTACTATTAATTAGCAATATGTATAACAGTAGTGAGTTTTAGATAACATTAAGCCTAAAAGAATTATGCTCTTGATACAAATAAGCTAGGGATAACAATAGATCTAACAACTCGTAATGAGTTGGTTGATATATTACAAGCCATATCTTAGCATTGAAAGTTCCAATGGTACCATATGGTATCATATGGCAAAATTAGGGCACGTGCTACTTAACCAATAACCACTATCATTATTTATTCGTTATGTACACTCATTAAATGTTGTTACGAGTTGTTTGATATATTACATGCCATATCTTAGCATTGAAAGCTCCAATGGTACCATTTGGTATCATACGGCAACATTAGGGCACGTGCTGCTAAAACAATAACCATTATCATTATTTACTCGTTATATTCACTCATGGCACGTTCTTACGAGTTGTTTGATATATTACATGCCATATGTTAGCATTGAAAGTTCCAATGGTACCATATGGTACCACATTGCACCATTAGGGCACGTGCTACTAAACCAATAACCATTATCATTATTTACTCGTTATATTCACTCATTACATGTTATTACATGTTGTTTGATATATTACATGCCATATCTTAACTTTGAAAGTTCCAATCGTACCATTTGGTATCATATGGCACCATAAAGGCACGGGCTACTAATCCAATAACCATTATTATTATTTACTCGTTATATTCACTCATGGCACGTTGTTACGAATTGTTTGATATATTACATGCCATATCTTAGCACTGAAAGTTCCATTTGATACCATTAAAACACGTACTACTAAACATTTCACACCAACATTATTTACGCGTTATATTCATTCATGAGACATCCTTGCACGTACACGTGCCATTAGACCAATACCTGCTATCACTAGTTACTCTTATATATTCGTTCATGGTATGTTGTGACGATTTGTTTGATATATTACATGCCATATCTGGTTATAGGAAGATTTTAATGGAGTATCATAATTGTACCATTAAAGCACGTGCCATTATAGTACGTACTTATTCCGGTTATCTCACGTTCGTACTTGTTCGTATTCTGTCCCGTATTAATGGATTGGTGAAAACAGACTTTGAAAAAGTTAATTCGTTTTCAAGTTATTGTAATAAATACTAAGCTCCCTAGGAATAAATAAATTCTCTTGATTTAGAGACTGAACTGCCCTTTCAATAATCGTCTTACACGTGCATCCTGCACGCGCACCATCTCATTAACGTTTAGAGCACGCGCAGAGCCGAACCCATGTATGTTATCAACACGCGTTTTCCCGAATGCGAGGATAATTCGTGTCTTCCAGCAATTCAATACATGCACTCTTTCTATTGCAACGCAATGAATTGTGGGATTGTCTACGGACGGACAGCTGAACAAACCGATCACATAAGCACATTTCTATATATAGAAAATGTGCTAAAAAAAGTATTCGGACACATATTTGTCTGGACGATCAGCTTTTATTTTTACTAAATATATTGCGGGGTCACCTTTTGCTTTAATGACTGCAGCTATCCTTCCTGGCATGACTTCTACTAAATTCTAGGAAAATGCTTGCGGAATTCTTTGCCACTCCTCCTGTAAAACAAACACCAAAGCAGCCAGTGAAAAGGTCTTTTTTCCAAACTTTTAATTCTACGCTCCAGTTCGACCCAAAGGCTTTCTATCGGGTTGAGGTCTGGGCTTTGGGCTGTCTAGTCTGTCCGTACCATTTTGTTACAGTGTGACACAAAGCGTTGTCCTGCTGGAAATGGCACAGATCTCTACCAAAGAATTGCCACAGAGTAGGGAGCATGGAATTGTCCAAAATGTCCAAGTAGTTCGCAGACTTCATGTTTTCATTCAATAAAACCAAAAGCTCAAATACAAACCATGAAAATCAGCTTCAAATCATTCAGGCCCTTCTCCAAACTTCACTGTTGGGACGATACGTTCTGGGTGGAATCATTTTCTAGATAATCTCCACACTGACACACGTCTATCTGTTTTCGAAGTGTAAATTGCGATTCGTCGCTCCACAAAATGGCCTTCCACTGTTTTAAAGTCCAGAAACACCAGCGAGCTGAACACCAGTTCAAACGTCATTTAGCGTTTACAGGAGTGAGGTAAGGCTTGTTTGCAGCTTTTCTGCCATGAAATCCTAATGAATGCATCTCATTTCGGATAATTTTAGTGCAAACAAGAAGTTCGGTGGCGTTATCAACTTCAGATGTTAGATCAGCTGCAGAGAAATGGCGTGATTTTTCGGCCATCCGTCTCAAGGTTCTCAGAGCCCAATCCGTCAGTTTACGAGGCCTGCCAGGACGCGTTAGTTGCGACACTTGTCTTCCGTCTTCGAATCACATCGGCTATTGTCGATTTTGGAATCTTTAGACGGCTCGCAATTCCTCGAATTGAAACATTGCTGATATGGCACCCAATCACCATACCGTAAATATGAAGCGTTTTTGAAAGCAATGCCAGGCGGAAGTGAGTTAACTAGGTTTTATAATAGGGAGACACATCTTATACAGGGGATATCTGAAGGTCTGTACAAACTTACAGCATGAGTTCCTTGTAGCCAGAGAAGCAATATATGTCCCATGAACATAGGGTCACAAACGCTTCCTTCTGGAGATACAACCGTGCGAAGATGTCCTACACGTCAACTGAACACAGTTACATTGTATGACGATAATCGAGGATATGAATCCCTTAGACTTTTTTTGTGGGGCCACTTGAAAACCCTTGTTTATTCCACCCCCGTACCAGATGTTGATACTCTTCGCCAGCGGATCGTGGACAATTGCGATGTCATTCGTAACACATCCGGTATTTTCCGACGGGTTCGCCAGTCAATGCAACGAGGAATGTGCAGGCCCGCGTGGAATCTAACAGAGGTCATTTCGAGCACGTCTGGACTGTTCTGTTACTGTACAAGCCCGAAATAAACCTTGTTTGTAACGCTGAACGGATTTGATGTGACAATTGTAGGACAACCGTCGCATGGTTGTATCTCCAGAAGGAAGCGTTTGTGACCCTATGTTCATGGGACATATATTTCTTCTCTGGCTACAAGAAACTCATGCTGTAAGTTTGTACAGACCGTTCAGATACAGCCTGTATATGGGAGTATATAACGTTACGTGCATGCGTCTAATTTTAATCGAAAACAAAATGTGCTAGTTTCGTCAGGTGTTCGAATACTTTTTTCTATATACTATATTGATCGACTATAAATAATGCATCTCACACTTAGAGAGTTGCTCTTCCTAATGACGGAGATTGCACCCGTGTAAGGCGGGAAATGGCTATTTTATTCACTTAAAAAAGCTCACCATTCTTTTGTAAACACCCTACTATAGTTCAATATTCCTAATGCTGTTCCATAATAATTAATGATGTGCTGACAAAGAAAATTCAAAAATAACTGAAAGCTAAACAATACAGGATTTAGATTTAAAACGATTTAAACATTTTGAAGTGACCAAGAAACCCCACTGCGATAATTAATATGATATAAACATGTTCCAAACAATTCTGAAATGTCAATTTTTAACGATATCCATTTATCATTCATATCAACGTCATGGGAATCGTGTTAAGAATGTATATTGAAATGAGATATCGATTTTCCTTGAATGCACTGCTCCATCGTGTTCATAGTGTTAATAAACAAACAATTTATCAGCGAGTGTACTTAGGTTTGAGTACATTACAACCAAGCGACTTGAATATGCAAATACTGGGAGCATGTGAACGTAATGTGAATAAAATTGACGGAGATATAAATGTAACCCAGTACTACCAAGGGAAGGGGTTTGCATTTAGTTTGCAACAAAAAATTGACTGATTTTGGAAGAGCTATATAATGGCCCTTTACGACGTTTCTGCCATTATAAAAATGTGTACAGGAAAAAAAAAGACTAGTGTAAATAAAAAAAACAGTACTTACGAGTGTAGTAGAAGTTTGTAAATAACGCGAAATCATCGTCTTTGAAAGGGGATGATTTTAAGAGCTCGGAGCTATGAACGAAATTGGCGCATTCGTGAAATGTTCAAGAGCAACCGTTGTTAGAACTGCTTATAGACAGAACTATAGGCCAAAACACTGAATCTCAACGTGCAACTTGTGGTTGTCATCGACTGGTGAATGCTCGAGTCGCTATCAGGTTGTAAAATGCTGAATTGCTGTTAAGCATAACGAAAGCAAGGATCATCAAATTCGATAATGTTGGACGAACAGTCTTCCAGAGAAAAAGCTAAACTCGCACGAACGCCAAAAATCGTACCTGATGAGAGCTAAACGTCTTATCGAGAGAGAAATTTATTTTACAAGCACTGTTTAAGACAGTATTATACCCGAGAATACACAGTATTTTATCAAGAATGGAGTTGCTTATTGACTTTACCATGTCAATCAAGCCTTCCCTTTCATATTTTCAACATCGTTTGACGTATAAGTTTGGAGTTAGATAGGTAGGGTGGTATGGGCATGTCCTATTTCACTACATAGTTGAATTTGGATTGGCCTACTAGGGGATGGGGGTTAAAGTGTCATTTTGTATATACACGTGTAGATATGTAAAGAAATAAAACTTAGCAATCATATTTCTCTAGACAAGATCTACATTACTATGGAGAATAGATCAGATTATACCAGTGAGATCGAAGTAATAGAGATCGGTTCGAACATATGATAGCGTTCATCTCAGTGTTGGGCATTAGTCGATTAAACGATTACGTGATTACACTAATCGATTACATTTGTAATCAAAACATTTAATCTTGTAAATAAAACATTAATTTAGTCGACTAATAGAATTCATCATCAATCTCGATTAAAAGAATTAATTTTAAATCGTTAATTTTTGTTTAAATAATCGATTACATTTTTAATCAAAACAGTGATTAATTTAATCGACTAATGAGATTAATCAACAATCTCGATTAAAAGAGTTAATCGTCAATTTTTAGTTTTTAATCGAACTTACTTATTTGATACTTGGGCAATTGAAATTGAAATGTGAACTTACGAATGGCATTGAACAATAGATAATCATGGCAATGCTACGAACAAAATATTTACATGTCAATATTTACAAGTCAACATGTCAATTGTTAAATTCGGAAAATATTAGGTATCGTGAAAACTTAAACTAACAAGAATATAACTCGTAAAACAATTTTCAAATATGCTGAAAAGAAGAATATAAAAATTTGTTGTTTAATATTACAGTAATATTTTATATACAGCAATGGCGAAAACTGCATGTGAATTTACGTATTCGATTGCAGCGTTCACACGAATCTTTCCAAACACGCGCGAAATGAGAAATGAAATGCTCGCTATGTTCTTTCCACTGCTAGAGCAGCCATTCATCCCTTCTTAATCAAAGTTACCATAAACGTCAGGAGAGAAAAATCCATAGCCAACTAAAAATACTTTAGTTGGTTATGAGAAAAATCCTTGTCGCAAAGCATTGTCGGGAAAAATCTCGTAAGCATTCCAAGGAGCTTCACCAGTGACGCAGATGTAAATTTAAATTTGAGTATTTCACTTTTACGTGCAGTTGGTTTAAATAAACAATGGAAATACCTTTGATTCTATCATTTATAAATATAGGCCTAACTTTAATTAGCCATTTTTAACAATAGGCCTAACATTATTTAGTCATTTTTAAATATAGGCCTAACATTAATTAGCCATTTTTAATTATAGGCCTAATCGGTGGATGGATGGATCATAATACTATTCCTATTAAGTAGACAGGTGGTGGCCTTACAGTATAACAGAGGGACATTAGGAGTTCCAACTAGTTTCGCCATTTATTCCCGGCTTTGTCAAGGATATACAGCAAGAGGCATGCAAGCCTTTATATATACAGAACACAGAACAGTTGTACAAGTTAAGCGATGAGCGTAAATACATACAAGAATCAACAGGATATAAAGCAACGGGGCCAATGAGTTCAAAAATGATATAATGGCCAGTAGAATAAAATAGAATAAATACAAAAAATTTTTTTTTGAAAGATACAAAAAAGAAGTTGTACAGAGATGGTGCGTTTAACGCGGACCAAAAAGAGGACATATCCGGTTGTCCGAAGACAAGAGGATTTACATAAAAACAAAATAAAATAAAGCGGTAAGAAACTTACAAAATGCAGAAGAAACATAAAATAAGATTTGTAAGTTTCTTACCCCTTTATTTTATTTTGTTTTTATGTAAATC
>JAHWFO010111587.1:0-11833 GCA_023313115.1 Rhysida immarginata | reverse complement strand
ATCCAAGTGTAATTATCCCGGGCAACGCCGGGTACCTTTGCTAGTTCGATATATTTTTCTTATTATACACTTTATATAGTTTATTTAAATTATAGGGCACGAGTTCGAGTTCAAGGAGGGACAGCTTAGAGAAGTAATTCTTGCCATGCAAAACCAAGCTATGACGGCATGTGCAGATTCTTCAAGGCATCGGCAGGTTACAGATAATACTAAAGTTCAACCTTTGGAGGACCTACGGATTATGTAATGGTACACTGGAAACTTTGTATACGGCGATAGGGACTCACATTTGGATAACCTGGTCTATTTAATCTGGTTAGAATAATAATTAACTACGTTGTTTAAAATGATGCAGATTGATAATTTAAAATTTCACTTAACATTACAAGAAAATTCAACGATACTGATTACTTCAATAGTGCTTCTCAGTGTGAATTATCAATACTTAAATTATCAATCAGTATTTTGGTTTGTTCGATAATTATGTCCAGCCCGGCAATTACAACTGACTTACGGTATTTCAGTTACTCGTCAGACTGTTACGTTCACAGTCGGTAGCAATAGCTGAAATCGTAAGCAATCCCCACTCCATTGATGTATGCCATCAACATCCACAAGTCACAAGGCGTCTCTTTAGATAGGGCTGTGATCGATATTGGTGAGACAGAGCTTGCTCTAGGCTTCACCTATGTTACTCTCTGGCATCAAGGAGTTTGAAGGATTGCTTATCGAACCCGGATTTACATAGAAAGGCCTTTGAAAGTCAACAAGAACAAAAAATCTCAAGAGTGATCAAAATAGATATCTGCACCTGGAAATAACTTTATGAGGGGCTAGAGTCTACTAATCATTACGACTGAAACTTTAGATGCACGAACTAAAATACGAACTGTATATTATTTCAAGAAAAAGTTTCGCTCTAACATGGCCATCAAATGTCGATCTAGTTATGCAGAGTCTATCAAAAGTTTTCATCCGATTCCAAAATTCTATATTTCAAAAGAATCAACGTGCCAAAGTGGGCAAAGTTGCAAAATGCTCAGATTATATTCAAGCTTTGATCAGCTGCACGGCACATGTCCACTCGATAATCAAATTCCTCGATACCTGCCGAATCATATCTGGTGTCATGAAAGCTGGATTCGAGTTTTGAGCTCGTCTAGATTTGCTAGTACGGGAGACAAATAAACAAAGGTCAGGGGAACGAGGCGGCAACGATTGAAGTTAGGTTTCCATGACGACATAAACTGACGGAAGCTCACTACATTTTTCAGACACCTCCAGCGGTAGTGAAACAAAATTTGACGACCCCCTCTTTCCAATGAAATTCAGATCGTTTACTGAGATCAACGGTTGTGGGGCTATAGCATTTTGAATTTGGATGAAGACTTTTGATACACATTGTATTCGCACATTTTTCCTCCTGAAAAAAATACTGCAACGTTTCACTAATACAGATGCTTTACGCTGGAATTTTGAACTTCAACCTTGATATGAATAAAAATTAATGTGGTATTGAACCTCCGAAGAAGGCTTTTCACTGACAAGAGAAGTACACGAACATGTACCTCAGAGATTCACACCAAATTGAATTATGTTACTCATCTAAAGCTACCATTGACGCTTGCAAAATAAGAAAATGCTAAATTTTGCTTCTTTCAAAATAAACCGAGAAAACGAAAAAAATTTGACCACATATAGCCATACAAAGACTCCATTGTTAAAGCGGTGTGTACGGTTATTATTGCGCTCTGAACGTCTTTCTGCATCACTCTATAATATGCACGAATCCACTTCACCTGAAAGCATCTGTCAAGTACTTTTAATTAAACTTTGATTAAATAACCTTAATTTACACCCAGAGGTATCAAATCGTGTCAGAGATGGGAAAGAGGGAAGTTTTGTTTCATTTCAATAAATTTTAATTTAAACTTATGAAATTTTTTCAATACAAATATTTCAAGATATTGACTAAGAAGGTTTCAACAATTAATAATTACTAAGACAATAAAAATTAATGAGCAAACAGAGTGCGCTTGAATATTTATCGACTCTTGGGCCTGAAGAACGAACCACTTCGATTGCAAGTAAGATAAAAGAATCTCACCTTGTATGATAAAAGAAATCCATACATTAATAAAGAATAATAATGGATACGACGCCCAGCGTGAGCTCATTAAGAGCAACATAAAATTAGATACAATCAATTAATTGAACTTATATATAATCTAAGAAGAATATCAAAGTCCTACCGCTTTCAGCGAAGAAGCCAAGAAAAACGGAGAAGCCAGGCTGAATTAGGGAATCTGGCTCTCGTATTTGCAGGGCCTGTAGGGGCGTTCTGAGATGTGGCGGGATCCTTCCGGAGTGAATTAAAGAGGGGAAATTTGTGCTGTCGTTGTTCACCTTCGGGTAAGGGATGGCTTTAAATCATGCTCATTGCTTAACTTAGCCAAATTTAGAATGTCCGCTGTTGGGGCGCTCTCCGTATCTGTCGTAGTTTCAGCGGCGTCCTGGCCTGATGATTTCTCAGTTGAACATGAGTCGGACGACGTCGCTGGTCCGCGGCCGGGATGCGCTTTCTCTAGATCCGCGGAATGTCTCTGAAAACGTATAAAAGATAAACCAATATTTCTTGAAAAAGTCAATGGATTTGCCTTGCACATCTTTCCATGTGATATTTGATTATCTTCCGTCTTTTTCGTCGGGTTAATGGCACAGTTCTTGACACCGGAATTCCTGCTGTGAACGGGATCCTGTAGTTCTCTTTAATTTCTTATTGGAGCTTCGACTGTATCAGAAATTAGGCGGGGATGTTGGTCCTGCTGACCGGAGAAAGATTCACTGATGATTTCGATCCGGGAATGGCAGGGCCGGAATCCTTTGGTTTATTCTCCCTTTTCTATTTGTTGAGTTGTAGAAGACACGAGACACTGCATTCAATCTCACAAGACAACGCTTCCTTGGGCGCTTCTCGAATGCTGAAAAAGTATTCAACTTCATACAAATAATTAATTAAGTTATGAGTTCTGTCTCACTTGTTTTCTCTGAAGCGGTCGGGAAAAATCCATTATTTCCATCCTTGGATCGTTTGCATTCCTTCAGGTCATGTGGCTGTTAGAGCTGAGGCTGGTGGTATTGCCTCAGCAGGCGCCTCAAGATCGTGATATCAGGCGCCTAGGCGCACATGCAATAAGTGTCACGCAGCCCATTTAAGAACTGCTGCACTTATATAAACGCCTCAGAAACGAGGCCCGTTCACACACCGACGAGTCATTAAAAGTCTAGAGGAAGGCTTGGTTGGTCTCCTCCGACGACCACAAACAGATATTTGGATCTTGCAAAACGCTTCTTGAACGTGAACGAACATAGCCGTGACCATTCGAGTAGGAGGAAGGATCTTAACTAGATGGCCACTTTCCTCCAAAAGGTCGAAGGAGATGGAAAAGTACCTTGTAACCTATGCCATCTGGATATCCACAGTTCTTTGTCGAGGAAAGCAATAAGTATGGCTAGGTCCGTTTTAGGAGTCTCGCCAGTGGAATCGTCAATAAAGAAGCGAACAGACTGATAAGAGAAGTGCACCAGCCCATAATGCTTCTGTAAACGAACCCAGATCGCTTGCGCGAATGGGAACTCGTAAAAATGTGATGTATAGTCCTAACCACGTCAAAGGCGACACATCCAGCAGATCCGACTACCCCCAACGATGGAGATGAAAGAGGGAGTAGAATCCATGATACAGTAGTCGCCATTGATAATTAAATGTTGCTCGATCGAAGGCAAAGGATTTTAACACCTTCATGACCACTGCCCATGGATAATCAGGCTGGAGAAAAACGGTGTCAGTTGCCTCCCCTGGGTCGGACAGCTGGAAAAACCACGAGAGTCGCAGATGGCCCCAGTCCTGTGGATCTAAATGGCGTAGAGCGGATAAAAAGGGCACCAAGTCCAGAGAAAATGTTTTGTATAAATTTGATTGGCTCTGATGCATGATTACTGGCAACAAGGACGGCAACGGAAGCCTATTCACCTTCAAGAAAAACCGAAGGTGCGAAAAAACAAAATTCGCCCACATAGGGAGGGAAAAGGAACACCCGAATCATTGCAGCCAATTTGGCTGTAATAAGAAAACGTTTGACATCGGGTAAATCTAACCCCCCTCTCTCAGGCCATATTGCCCTGTATACTACGGTAATAAATTAGTGTGTTACGATATTTCAGTGCTATTCATTGTCCACACATGTAGTTAACACCGTGTCCGGTTAATTTTAACTATCCGCACAAATCGCGTGATGACTGATTCCGCAAACTGAATTGCCGCGATTCCTGTAACCGGCCGGGGGAAACCAACTACCCCCTGTAACCAAATAGGTTGGGGTATATATCAGTTATTTGCCCCAACCCTCGTAAATAAATAAATAAATACATAGTAATTAATAAACCATTAAGGAATGACATAATAAAATACAGAAAGGTTAAACTAAACTATTCGGAAAACCATATTTTAATGCGCCCTATATTAATATTGTAAGTTTCTAATAGACCATAATGATTAACTACGTACCTTTGAATCCATTAGGATTATCATTAATTTTACGTTATATTCATTCATGACACATCATTCCACGTTGTTCGATATATTACATGCCATATTTTAGCATTGAAAGTTACAATGAACCATAAAGTGGGTTTCACAAATAAAAAGCTAGCGGCGGCACTGAAAATTTTCGAGGGTGTCTTCAGGGTACTATTAGAGCACGTGACATTGTTTCGATTTCAACCATTTTCAAAACGGTTCATTCCTGGAACCTTATTTATTAATTGGCGAAAATAGTAATTTATATCAGCTTCTATCTCGTCATTAGGATTTGTTTGATATATTACTTAATATATCTCTCCATTGAAAATTGCCAGGTGGGCTCGTTAAGATACCATTTTTGCACGTGCTATTGAATAGATATAGATAATATTTGTGACTGGTTCGTGCCATATACCATTTTCATCGACTGACGAAAATAATAATGAATAACCGCTTCTATCTCGTAATTACTATTTGTTTGATATATTACTCAATATATATTCCCATTGAAAATTGCTAGGCTGGAAAATAGAGGTAACATTTGTGCACGTGCCAATGAACCGATTTAGATAATATATGTAACCGGTTCGTGCCATGAACCATATTCATCGACTGACGAAAACAGATTTTGAAAATCTTTCATAGCCTCGGAGAAGTTTCAGTTACAGACAGACAGACGGACAGACAGACGGACAGACAGACACTTTGAATCTCAAAAAATTAAGTTATAACTCTATTAGGTTATATAATAAACCATTACGGAATGATATAACCAAGTACCGAAAGGTTAAACTAAACCATTCACAGTATTATATTTTTAAACAGCCCTATGTTAACATTGTAAAATTCTAATAGGCTATAAAGATACCATACACCACGTACCATTGAACCAATTTAGACTTATCATTAATTTTACGTTTTATTCATTCATGACACATCCTTTCAAGTCGTTAGATATATTACATGCCAAATTTTAACATTGAAAGTTCCAATGAACAATAATGGTTTCACTAAACCAGAATGGTTCCACTAAACCAGGTTCCTTGAAACCCATTTGGAACTATTATTAATTTTACGTTATATTCATTCATGACAAATCATTCCAAGTCGTTTGATATATTACATGCCATATGTTATCTTTGAAAGTTCCAATGAACCATCACGTTTCCACTAAACCAGAATGGTTCCACTAAACCAGGTTCCTTGAAACAAATTTGGAATATCATTAATTTTGCGTTATATTCATTCCCGATACCTCATTCCAAGTGGTTTGATATATTACATACCATATGTTAGCATTGTAAGTTCCAATTAACCATAATGGTTCCACTAAACAAGAATGGTTCCACTAAACCAGGTACCTTGAAACCAATTTAGACTATCATTAATTTTACGTCATATTCATTCATGACACATCATTCCAAGTCGTTTGATATATTACATGCCATATTTTAGCACTGAAAATTTTTGAGGGTGTCATAGGGGTACTACTAGAGCATGTGTCATTGTTTCGATTTCAACAATTTTTAAAATGGTTCATTCCCGGAACCTTATTGATTAATTGGCGAAAATAGTAATTTATATCTGCTTCTATCTCGTTATTACGATTTGTTTGATATATTACTTAATATATCTCTCCATTGAAAATTGCTAGGTGGGGTCGTAAAGGTACCATTTGTGCACGTGCTATTGAACTGATTTAGATAATATTGGTAAATACTTCGTGCCATGTGCCATGTTCATCGACTGACGAAAATAATAATGAATAACCGCATCAATCATGTCATTACGATTTGTTTGATATATTACTCAATATATCTTCCCACTGGTAATTGCTAGGCGGGAAAATAGAGGTACCATTTGTGCACGTGCCAATAAACCGATTTAGATAATATTTGTAACTGGTTCGTGCAATGAACCATATTCATCGACTGACGAAAACAGATTTTGAAAATCTTTCATAACCTCGGAGGAGTTTGAGTTACAGACAGACAGACACACAGACAGACAGACGGACAGACAGATACGTTTCCCCACACTGAGAGCATAAAGCACCTTTCGGTACTTAATAACTCAATCAATACAACATAGAGCAAAGGGACTATACATTCTACGAAAAATACGAAAAACAGTATGAAATCTCGGTGATATACGGGGACTTTATCTAAATACTTCTTCACTTGCCTCACCACTGCGGAGCATCACCAAATACTTTAGACTAAAGTTTTTCTTGCCCTTGACGTAAAAGCTCTTTTACCCTGTTACTCTATTCGAAACCCCAGTTGTTAAGATGTTTCAAATGCCCATAGATCTTTTTCTGTTTTAGTTGCAGAGTTTCTCTGAAAAATACTCGTTCTTTCTCTTTCCTTTCTGGACACATACATTTATGCCAGTCTTCTGGACGTTTCATAGGGAGCTCAAGGGAGACATGCGTGACTCCAATGTCTTATCAATAGACGCTGCCTTATTAATGCTCTGTCACTGCACCTTCACTTTATGCTCATTATCAATAATTCTAGGAAATGAACGTTCAGTCATCGCAGCAGTCAATTTTAATACAGTTAAAAATTCTTAATGTAAACTCGATAATTTTTTTTTAAAAGCTCACAATGGATGGACCTCTCCAAGAATGCCACTGTTAGTCTAAATAAATTCTTTCTCAGGTAATCTTACTGTAGATGTATTCTTGATGTTGTTGCTATTCCCTTTTTTCTCTCGATGTCTTGAAGCAAAACTTTGGCCATTCATCACTTTGTGTAGTCTAGCGGTCGCCGACTCTTCTATTTACTTGCTTCAGATTTACAGCACGGAGCTTAAAGAGTGCTTCCTCTGTGGTCTTTCCAGTCTTTCTCAATAGTCTGCTAACTCTTCATTATCTCCGGCTACTGAACATTTTTAAAGATTTTCAAGAAATTGTTAAGTACTAAGAACTCTCTTTTCTAAGAAAAACCTGAATAACAGGAATTCTATGCATTGTTACAAATTGAAACTTATCCCTATTGCATCATCATTTTATGTTCATTGTTATAATTCTTGGAAAGGATTGCTTTATCATTGCATCATCATTTTGAGCTCATTGTTATTGGTGAATTGCGTGTTGAAACCATTGTTGATACCTATTGTTGCACAAACTTTTATTTGCATTGTTGGTCATGAGATATATATTGTTGGTCCGTGCAGAGTATTTGTGAATTGCGTGTTGATACCATTGTTGCAAAAACTTTGTCTTGAATTGTTGGTCATGCGATATTTCTCATTAATATGCCCTGCCATAACCATGAATATCGATTTTTTGTTAATAATTATTATTTTTTCGAAATCTGAAGTAGACAGTGACCTTCCTCATGCTTTGAAGGTCATGTATGCGAAATTTCATCAAGATCGGAATAAAACTGTAGATTTGTATAAAAAACGTACAGACAGACCCACCCACAAACATCCTTCTTTATATAGATAGAAGAAGACTAGCAGAGGACCCGGCATTGCCCGGGATAATTACGCTTGTAGGTAAACAGAACAACCTCAAAAAGCTAAATTAAACCTCCAAAATTTGTTAAATAATAAATCAATCACTACAATATAGAGTGAAGGGACTATCCATTCTAAGAAATATCCGAAAGACAAGAAATTTACCTCTTCACTGAAAAAATCCATTCTAGGTGATATACCGGGACTTGATTTACCGAAAAAAAAGTTTTTAACGGCTCACAATGGATGGACCTCTCCAAGGATGCCTTCTAGTCTAAATAATTTTTTACTCACGAAATCTTACTTTAGATGTACACTTGATGTTGCTGCAATTTCCTTTCTTCTTTCGATGTTTTGAAGCAAACATTGGCCATTCATCACTTTGTGTAGTCTAGCGGTCGCCGATTCTTCTATTTACTTGCTTACTATTTGCTCAATACAGCATGGTGCCTAAGGAGTGCTTCCTGTATCGTCTTTCACTCTTTCTCAATAGTCTTCATCGGCCTCGGTGGCTCAGCAGGTTGCGTGATCGCCTCTGATGCCCAAGTACGCGAGTTCGATCCTGAGATCACGCACTTCCTTCGGAAGGGAAGTAAAGCCGTTGATCCCGTGTAGTCGTTTGCCGGCTGCACGTTAAAGAACCATTGCAAGGCAAAATTTGCGGCCCTTATAACGCCGTCCTGAAATGACCATAGCAGGTGAAAAGGACGTTAATAACAAACAAACCAAACCAACCAAACCAATAGTCTGCTAACTCATTATGTCCAGTTACTGATCATTTTTAAAGATTTTCAAGAAATTGTTAAGTACTAAGAAGTCTCAATTCTAAGAAAAGCCTGAAAAACCGGAATTCTATGCATTGAATTCTATATTGCACAAACTTTTTCTTGCATTGTTGGTGATGAGATATATATATATTTCCGAAATGTGAGGTAGACTGTGACTATCCTCATGCTCTGAAGGTCATGTATGCGAAATTTTATCAAGATCGGAATAAAACTGTAGATTTGTATAAAAAACAAACAAACAAACCCACAAACAAACAAACATCCTTCTTTATACGAGGGTGGGCTGAAAAGTAATGCCTCCATGGCTGTAACTTTTTTATTTTTTAACCGATTTTCAAAATTCTTTTTGTATCTGATACTCACATTTCTCTCCTATGTAATGCACTATTCACTTTTCGACATAGTCCCCATCCCTTTCCACGCATTGCGCCAACGCGTGACTAGTTGGGTGAACCCGTCGGAGAGGAATTCCGCAGTTGTTGTCGACACCAAGACCGAACGGCAGGTTTCACCTCGTCGTCAGAACGCAACTCAGGCCCCTTAAGGTGCTCTTTCCTCTTTGGGAAGTGGTGAAAATCGCAAGGTGCAAAGTCTTTCATTTTTGAACTGCAGTTTTTCATCTTTGAACTGTAGGCGCTGCAACCCCCTCTGATGTGTGGCGATCGTGTGCGGACGGGCGTTATCGTGCTGCAGAAGAGGATCCAAAGCTGCCATTGAATCCTCGTGTCGACGACAACCCCGGAATTCCTCTCCCGACTAGTCACGCGTTGGTACAATGCGTAGAAAGGGATGGGGACTATGTCGAAAAGTGAACAGTGCATTACATAGAGGAGAAATGTGAGTATCAGATACAAAAAGAATTTTGAAAATCGGTTAAAAAATAAAAAAGTTAGAGCCATGGAGGCATTACCTTTCAGCCCACCCTCGTATATATAGATAGAAGAAGAAGGATGTTTGTGGGTCTGTTTGTTTGTTTGTTTGTTTGTGGGTTTGTTTGTCTCTTATGCAGATCTACAGTTTTATTCCGATTTTGATGAAGTTTTGCGTACTTGACCATCGAAGCATGAGGAAGGTCACTGTCTACTTCAGATTTCGGAAAAATAAAACTTATTGATAAAAAATCGATATTCATGGTTATGGCAGGGCATATTAATGAGAATTATCTCATGACCAACAATGCAAGGCAAAGTTTGTGCATCAATAGGTATCAACAATGGTATAAACAGGTAATGCACAAACCTCTGCACGGACCAACAATATATATCTCATGACCAACAATGCAAGGAAAAATTTGTGCAACAACAGGTATCAACAATGGTATAAACACGCAATCCACAAACACTAGGGAGGGATCAACAATATATATCTAATGACCAATAATGAAAGGCAAAGTTTGTGCAACAATAGATATCCACAATGGTATCAATACGAAATTCACCAATAACAGTGAGCACAAAATGATTATGCTCAAAGAATTATAACAAGGAACATAAAATGATGATGCAATGATAGAACATTCGTTTCCAAGTATTAGTAACAATGAACAGGAAATGGATATAATAGACCATATAGATAGGGCAGTCTCTCTCGATGAGGTAAAGGAGATACACGTGTCTTCGTTCAGCTCCCTAACAAGCGTTCAGACGATTGGGAAAAGTGTGTATATGTTTCTTTGTGTATGTGTGTGTGTGTGTGTGTGTGTGTGTTTGGCACGTTTTAGCAGTAAGGAGAAGACAAAGTTTTTGCAACAATAAGTATCAACTATGGTATCAACACGCAATGCAGCAACACTATGCGAGGATCAACAATATATAACTCATGACCAACAATGCAAGGCAAAGTTTGTGCAACAATAGGTCCGTCGTGTTCGCATCAACAATGGTCTCAATGCGCAATTCACCAATAACAATGAGCACAAAATTATTCAAAGAATTATAACAACGAACATAAAATGATGATGCAATGACAGAACATTCGTTTCCAAGAATTACTAATAATGAACAGGAAATGGATATAATAGACGATATAGATAGGGCAGTCTCTCTCGATGATGCAAAGGAGGTGCACGCGTCTTCCTTCACCTCCCTAACAAGTGTTCAGACGATTGGGAAAAGTGTGTGTGTTTCTTTGTGTATGTGTGTGTGTTTACCTTTAAGCGTAATTATCCCGGGCAACGCCGGGTCCTCTGCTAGTCAGTGTATAAAGAAGGATGTTTGTTGGTTTGTGGATTTGTTTGTGTTTATTGAATACAAATCTACAGTTTTATTCCGATCTTCATGAAATTTTGCATACTTGACCTTCCGAGCATGAGGAAGGTCACTGTCCACCTCAGATTTCGGTAAAATAATAATTACCGATAAAAAATCGACATTCATGGTTATGACAGGGCATATTAATGAGAAATATCTCATGACCAAGAATGCAAGGCAAAGTTTGTGCAACAATACGTATCAACAATGGTGTCAACACGCAATGCACCAACACTATGCAAGGATCAACAATATATATCTCATGACCAACGATGAAAGACAAAATTTGTAACACTGCATAGAATTCCTGTTGTTCAGGCTTTTCTTAGAAAAGAGAGTTCTTAGTACTTAACAATTTTTTGAAAATCTTTAAAAATGATTAGTAACTGGAGATAATGGAAAGTTAGCAGACTATTGAGAAAGAGTGGAAAGACGACAGAGGAAGCACTCCTTTAGCTCCGTGCTGTATTGAGCAAATGGTAAGCAGGTCAATAGAAGAATCGGCGATCGCTACAAAAAGAGATGAATGGCCGATTTTGATTCAAGACATCGAGAGAAGAAAGGGAATTGCAACAACATCAAGTGAAAAATCTAAAGTGAGATTACGTGAGTAAGAGATTATTTAGACTAGCAGTGGCATCCTTGGAGAGGTCCATCCATTCTCAGCCTTTAAAAATATTTCTTTCAAATTTTTATTATGAACTAGCAAAGGTACCCGGCGTTGCCCGGGATAATTACACTTGGAT